>VZTL01066576.1:1507-19318 GCA_013400535.1 Scopus umbretta | reverse complement strand
CACACTATGTGAAATGGACTCTGGAGTTCCATTCAGGGAACCCAATTTTCGTCATCATCTTGAGGCACCTAACACACGATTTGCAAAGATGCTGAGGGCCCTTGATTTCCTGTGGTTTCAATGAAAGTGTCAGGTTTCTGCATTTCTTTTGTACCTTTTTCAGATCAACAAGAATCTGAGTATGTACCCTTATATCTCATTAAAGAAAAACTGAAGATACATTGCATCATGTGAAACTGGACTCTAAAAAAACCACTCAGCCACAGAACTCTAGGCCTATCTCATGCTCTTATCAAACTGCAAAACACTCACTGATCTCAGTATTAATTTAGCTACTGAATCCTGGATTTTGGTTTTGTTAAAAATAAAGAACATCCAATAGCAGCTTTGCAGCCAATATGTAAGTTTGTTTTGCAACAACATATATATTTTTGGTTCACGAGAAACTGTCCTTTGTAAACAGAATACTGTAGTGCTTGACTACCCCAATTGAACAAGAATTTGCTCTGTGGGATTTTTGTAAGCATTTATATAAAACTGTTTATGTTCATGCATGTATAGATGCTTGCAATCTCATAAAAACACAATCAAACCACTTCAGCTGCAAAATTCCACTCAAGTTACCAAAGCTACATGTACTTATACTTGCTACTGATCCAGCCTAAGGATTTTTGCTAGTAAGGCCTCATGCAATGCCCACTGAATGACTTCAGTGAGGTGACCAGAAGAAAATACCCAGAATGCATAATTACACAAAATACAAATTACACAGAGAGAGGAAATTGATGTTTTTCTTTCCAGGCATCAGAAAAACACGAGATGAGAGATATTCCTAGTTGTGCAAAAAGGTTTGGAGAAGTTTCTCTTTTACCCACACCACTGAATCACCGTTATGTCAGGCTCCATCTGTAGAGTCCTTACTCATGTAAATAATATAAGGCTTCATGTTTTCTTCAGTGATTTTTAAACCTTTGCATTTCTCTTGAAAATAGAAGAGAAAAAGGTAGTCTCAGGAGCCTGATTTTGCCCTGTTTCTACTGAAATGTGGTTTTTCTTTGTGGAAAGGGGCAGAAATAGGAGGATAATTGTTTTTAAATGAAAGAAAATGTAAGGTTATAATGAGTTGACATGAATTTCAGACTTAACTTTATCAGTAAAAATGAATGTGTAGTATTGAACATTTCCTGTGAAATAGGAAAAATTTAAAGTCACGTCTCCCATAAGAACATCAGATATCCAAGAGATTTGTCAAATTTACAATAATTTAACTGCCATAAATCAGATCATACTTTAAAAATCCCATACTTTAAATGATCTGTTTCTAAGTTAATAGGCCTATTGGAATAAAAATTTCTCATATCTGAAGCAAAACATCTGACTGCTTGCTTGTACAGGGAGATACAAACCACACTAGGCAGTAACTGATATAACATACTCAAGTAGGGAAGAAACAGTTATTGAAATAGAGAAAATTCTACCTGATGTGAAATATTTGTAGTGCACTTATTTCACAGTCATGCTATTGAAAAGCCTGAACAGTCACTGTATACATCCAGACTATGGCATGTGAAATGACAGAACTAAGGAAGGGAAAGCAGTAACAAAAACTTTAAAAGTGGTGGTTGTGATGCATAGGGAATATTTTGAGATCCTTCAGTCAGTTCAAAGGAGCAACAGAGTACCACTGGCTACTACATAAGCTCCTCAAGTCTAGTAGTGTAGTATCAATACAATTTACCAGAGCCCTTGTACCATCATCACAGTTCATACAACCCACAAACCCTACCAAGTCGTAGAATGGTTTTGCAGAGCAAAGGATTCAAAACAGTATAAAACTTTTGCTTAATGTACCATCATGTAAACGTTTCCCATTTAAGTTTGTCAATTTTAAGTGACAACAAATGAACATATTCATTAATAGTACTGAGCCATTTTATGACCTAAAAGTTGGTGATGATTGCTCCAAACATTAGCCAGTTATGCCTTGAAGCAGTCCTGTGAGATACTATTATTATGTCTCTATACAAGGAGAGAGTGTAATACAGTCTTAAATGTAAGCCATTTCTGCAAGTTCTTTGGGAGAGTTAAGAATAATAAATCAGCATAAGAATTTATTTTTATTGGCTATTTAAAGAAAAAACTATGTTATAGATGGTAAAACAAATTAGGTTCTTTGCTTGGCATATGGATTTAGGTTTTCACTTCATTTAAATTCTGATCAATTTTTAAATTCCTGTTTATTTTAAATCTAACCAAAGTGCTGCTTCTAGAATATATGTCACACAAAGCCTGTTCATCTTCTCACAGTCTCTACAGTTCATAATTGAGGAATAAATATCTAAACCATACATTTATTTGAATTTCATTATATAGGAAAAGATGAGAGACAGAAGAATAGGTTACTGGAAAACCAAAGAACTAAAAAAAAAATAAAATCAGGCTATGTTAAATTAACAGACGTAAAAGAGAAAATGTCAAACTCTGAAATAAAAATGATTGAAGATGTTTAGGAAAGCTATCACACAAGTATCTTAATAAGACATGTAACTGAAAAGAAAATTATAAAGAAATACAGGAAAATGGATGAGATTAAATAATAGAAAGTAATGTAATGAGAGATAAACCTGCTACACTTCCAAAAGGTGCAGGTAGAAGCTCAAGAAATCACTAGTTATTTAATGTATCAGAGAATAGGCACTGGAATTATTGAGGGTGTGAAGAGATTGTACTGATGTGAAAATAAATTTGGGGAAAACATTTCTGAAAATATTAAAGCAAGTTTATTTGTGACAATGGAAAAAAAAAAGTTTGTCCTCATTTCAAAGTGCAAAGAGAGCAGTTGCATGCAAGGATGCGCAACTGGCAATCCCACACAGTGTAAAATGAATCATGTAAAATGTAAACCTTTTTTGGGGGAGGGAGGGACTTGTATAGAGAAAGTCACTGATTGCAGTAGGTCTCCTCCCCTCTCTCACACTTAGCAGCAGACAGAAAAGTGGAAAATGTAGTTATGTGACAGCTCTTAGCTATTGAGCTCTAAGCCCAGGCAATCACTGTTATTTAATACTATACTATCCTGAGCATTTCTAAAGAACAATTTAATAAGCAGCATATCCAAAAGAACAAATATGGTGTCTCATAAACCTCCAGCCCCCATTAGGCCAAGAGCAAGGGACCAAATCCATATTCCACATGTGGAATTTTCTACGGCAGAAAGTCTATCTCTGTCTAGTGCACAAACAGGACTGTAGCTCTCCTCTAAGTCATGTGATCCTCCTCCTTTCTGTTTGTCACATATTATTTCATCATCTTTGGTCAATGCACATTTCATCTTATTTTGGTAATTTTCATTAGTGGGTGGAGGAAAGATGAACCAGCACCTCCTCACTATCTTGAAATTAGGAAATTCTCAGATTATTCCCAGATATTCTACAGATTTTTTTATCATTTTGAAAGACTTAACCTTTCTGTACTGCAGTTTGCCACCTTTTAGGCAGAAATAATAGCTCTCTTACTACACAGGTCTGCAGATAAGGAATGGTTATGATGCTGTGATGATAAGAAGCTAAGGCACACTGAAGATAGATTCTAAATTTATAACCTTCAGTGGGTTCCACATGTGGAAGTCTTGGGGAACTGAAATACTAGATTATTTCACTTAAGAGATATTTCAGGCATGTTGTTGATATGAAACAAATTCTTTGGTGACAGGACTACTTTTATTTTACATTTTACTTTTATTTTACTTTTATCTATTTTACATGTTTTATCTGTTGGGGTTTTGTTACTATTATTCCAGCTACAAAATTCATGATCTGTAGAAACAGCAAACAATTGTAATCGAAATTGTGACACAGGCCATTGGCAACAGAGAAACAAACTTTTCCAGATAATATCCATTATCAAAAGCTAAAGACATTGGAGGGAGGGAACAAGCAAACCTGAGCAGGTGTTTCACTTCTGCATGCAATAGCAATAACAGGAATAAAATTATTAAGTGTATGTCTATAAGTATGAAGTGCTGAAAAAGAGGACCAATGACTACAAAACATTTTTTTCTGACTTTTGCAACATGGTTTTAAATTTTAATCTCCTCAAGAAGAAACACAGCTTTATTAAAAATATCATATTAATCATAAACTATCACAAAATACAACCCTGTGTTTCATATATCACTCTTCAACCTTACCAAAGTTTTCTGCCCTTGTGACAAAATTTATTGTCACTTGAGTTGTGGCAATCCAAAGCATTTATGGAAATATGCTGCAGATTCACTCAATTAAATTTTTTAGGTTAAATAACAAACCAGAAAATCCTGGAAGGTTTTTTGCTAACCCAGGTAACTCCATGTGCAGGAGTGTTGGCACAACTGAAACTGCAGCACAGGGTCAGGAAAAAGTGCCCAGGAAGAGAAACCTCCAAAACAGGTTGTCTGGCTTAAAAGAATAAAGAATCATATTTGAGTGTGCAGGTGGGAAGGCTGTATTAAACAAAAATGTTGAAAAAGCACTATGATACTCATAGTCTAATAGAATCTGTAAGTGGGCCTAAAATGCCAGTGCAACTCGCTCAACTGAAATAAAAAAGAAAGAATCTCTGGCATGTCACAGAAATATTGGGAAAAAAAAAAGAAAAAAAATTCCTCCTTTTATAATGTCACCAGTGAACATTTAGTATGGCTCTTAAAATCCCTTTCCTATGCATAGAAGTGAAGAAACAGTTCTAAGAATGACCTTCGATTCTTAGAATCCTTTTGCCTTGAACATCACTCAGAGAGCAGATATAATAGACTTTTAGTCCCATCTCCCCCTTTTTTTTGCATGAAAGGACATCTGTGAAGTTGTATTTATAGGAAAAAATACTGCACTGTGGAAAGAAAAAACTTCTAGATATATATGTATGGTAGACAAAGCAATGCGTGAACCGAAGTTACACTGACAAAATTAACTCAGCTCTTCAGAAAGGATGATTCGTTATTTGCTCTGTCTGGTTTGATTAGTTCACTCCTTCACAGCCTTTTGACATATAAATATATAATAAAGAGCTCTTGATGTACACAGAGGGGGAAATACAGATTCTTTAACCTTTATCAACATGGGAAGGTGTGAAGGGTTTCTTCACTGTCTTTCAAACTTTTGACAACCTTTGGCCAGTTAAATCATCCTGGCTTCTCATCTCTGCCATTTATTATCTCCTCTGTTGTCCTGGCATAAGTGTTTACTCATACACACAGTGAACCAAAGTGGGGAACTGATCTCACTGACAAGTAACCCAGCAGAGAAAATAACGTTTGGAATTGGTTAAACTTCACAGCTGCACAACTAGCTGCCCCAGCACACCGAAAGGAAAGGGAAGGAATTAGCAGCTGGAGTGGCAGACTAATTAAACCAGCCCTGCTGCTAAAAAATATGTACATTCCAGTACAGCCTCAGTCATCTTGAATGTTGGTTTAATTTTAATTGGTACCAGAGTGATGTAGCTTACTTTGTCTGATTTAATTTTTTTTTTTCTTTTTTAGCAGATAGCTTGATTCCAATATACGTCTTTCAACACTGTTTTCAGGTTGTGGACAGTGGTGAACCTTGTAATTTTTACAACGTTATGGTATTTGACATAAAATTATATTGGCCTTAAATTAATAGTTTAGCTGTTAATGTTTTAACCGGCCAACTATTTAAATGGCTGCATGGTCTAAACACAGCTGTGTTGTTTTTTTTTTTTTTTCCTGTGTAACCTCTCAGTAAACTGAGAAAGAGAAACTGAAGGAAGAGTATTCAACTGTCACCAAAAGCCTGTGTATTCCTTGGATGACATGTGGAACTGATAACTGTACTGAGAGCAAAGCTGAGAATGCTGAGAATGTGAGGAAGTAAGCCATATAATCCTTGAAAAAAAGAAATTGGCCTAACAAGAATACATAGTGTCCTGATTTGACTAAAGGTAACTAAAAGCTTACATTTTCAGGGACTTGGGATGAAACCATTAGAACTGCTTTCCCTGTTGATGCTGGGACTTGTGATACTTGCATGAGACTTCATGTGTTTTAAGACATGAAATGCCTTGACCCAGAGTTATTACATTTTTTAACCTTTTCCTTTTAAAGCTCAAAGGCAAGATGTAATAAAACTTGCAGACCTTTTTTTTTTCCACAAGATGATATGTGTGATGTGCATGCCTGAACCGGGAAGCATAGTTTTCCTGATCAGGGTTAGCAAGTAATGATACCTATTAACTACTAAATAATGGGACACATTCTTTCACTGAGCCCATATTTGTCTTTAAGGAATCTGACTAAAAGGAAGTTTCAACATTCTGCTGCTAATTTTACTGTCTTTATGTATGTTTATAGAAAAGAATAATGTGCTTTCCGTAATTTTATAACAGACATTTTTATAAAACCTACCAACATGGCAACTTTCTACTCTATGTAAAGTTGAAATGAATATTGTCATTTTATACCATAATACTGATCTAATTAATGAAAGGATTAGCTGCTATGGCATTGGATACTATAGAAACCTCAGGTTATACAGATAATTAGAGACTAAAGAGGACTCTACCATATGATCCTCCAGGGTGTGAACAAGAACAGCTATGCTAGGCTGTGCTCTAAACTGTCCCTTAGAGAAGCTCATCTCTCTTCGCTGACTATAGTGAGAGGTTAGGGAGGTTTAGCCTAAGCTATAATTAGCTGGTGTGTATTCCCCCTAAGTACCAATGCACAGACTTCCATCAACTTCAGTGGAACTTGAGTCAAATTTCTAGTTCATCCTCTGCTAACACAGCATAATTTGCGAAACTCTCTCACATTAAGAATTCTGTTATATTGCTTGCTTGGTGGAAAGAGAGATTGTTATTGTCAATTAATAACTCCCATTTAAAATTTATTTATTAATATTAAATATGTAAATCTGTTATCCATAAATAATTCTAAAATGTTAATAATGTAATCTCCAAAGAAAAACAGAGACATAAAATGTGTTCATATCTGGTTTTGGGGGGTGAAATCCCACCATGGTAGGTTTGAATACCCACAGTTATCTGTATATACAAGTATATAATTATTATTTCAAACAACCTGGAAAAATATGTAATCAACCACAATGTAGTATTGAAATTAATGGAAAAATATTCAAGTGATATTATTTTTGAAACTAAAATAACTTTCTTGTTGCACCTGAAATATCAGACAAGAAAATCAATACACAGAAGAAGGTTACAGAATAGTGTAAAATGTTTCTTATAAAGCAAAGCAAAACAGTGCAACCATCTAAAATCTGAAAAGGAAATATTACAAAATCTTGGGAAATCAGGTGAGATGAGAAATCAATATTGAACACAGACTGTCAAACTGAGAACACAGAGCCTAACACCTGAGGTGAACTCTAAGACAAAGCTTTTTACTTTGAGAGGCAGTAAGGCTCAGATAGGAGGCAGCAAGATCATCCAGGCAAGGACAGTTTTGAAGTCATGATTCCATAGATATTCATCTTAGCTCAGTACCATCTTTTCCCACGTACCATTCTCTCCTCCCCTCCTTGCTTCCCCCCATGTTGCCCTCATGCAACTGCTTGTGAAACCATGTAAACAGCATCAGGGAACTCATCCAGCCTAAAAACAAGCCTACAGAAAATAACTACACAGGACAGGAATGAACTGTTGACAATGTGGCAAGAACAGCCTGACCAGGCACTATTGCTGAGAGAAAAAGATGAAAAAATATGGCCTAAATGAGCAAATAATTGTTTAATGTGCTATTCAAATATAAGTGCTCAGTCCTCAATGAACAGTTCCTATAAAAAGCAAACAGAAAAAGCCATTTAGTTTAGCTTCCTTGGAAGAGATCTCATTTATCAGACTATAAACATGGTGTATACTCACACCTCTTGTTCTAAAAGAGGAAATATTGGTTTTGTGCCAATACTATATGTTTCCTACTTTTTTCAACGGGGAAACTAATGCCAATTTTTGCATTGGCCTTCCAGGTCTGTAATAAGCTGGTCTGGCATAAAGCAGATATTTGAAATGGATGAGTACTTTCTCCTGAGCTAAATCTGAATGTTAATAGGAACAAAACAGGTTCATTTTGGTTGCTAAACCACACACCTATTAGTTCTTCAGCCCTGAGGGAAAAAACAGGGTGAAAACACAATGAAAATTATTCAATCTTGATGGCTGATCCTCAGAACCTGTAGAAACTAGTCTTTTAACCTACCTTATGGCAACGAAAGTCTGAAGAGTAAGCGCAAGTGAAAAAGGACAATCAATAAGCAACACAGGTCCTCCAGACACACCAGAAAAGTTTGTGTTTACCTCAGACAGGTTTGTAATTCATAAAGATGAAGCACAAAATTACCTGTCACTGAACCGTCTTCCCACTTCCCCCAGGATGTTCAAGTACCTTGCGTTTACACAGAATATTTGAGTATTCCTCTTGCTTTCTTCTTATCAGAGGAAGGGGGAGAAAAAGAAACAAGGTACATTTTCATTNGGTTGATGGTTGGACTAAATGATCTCAGAGGTCATTTCCAACCTTAATGATTCTATGATTCTATTAATTCTTTTTCCTTATACATTGCTAAAGACTTTCTTCTAAAATATTTTAAGTTATGTGGAAATAATAATAATATAGATGAAAATAGGAAAAATATAGGAGGTAATTTGGATAACGAATCTACAGTAATTGTACGGAAAAAAGAGATGAACTCAGTCAGTGATCCTTACCCATCCCTCTGGACAGTGAGGAGTGATAAAGAACACATTTATTAATTCAGCTTTCCTTCTATCATAGATTTTTCTTATATTCGAAATACATTTGTTAAGTGTCCATGTGTTTTTATGAAGGATATTACATAAGAACTAAGAAAAAGGGGAAAATTCTTAGGACTTTTTTCAAAGGCCTAATATTTACCTCTTATCCTTCGTCTGGGACTGGGACACTTCATTTGTCCACGAGAGTGCCCTACTCTTCCCTCCTGAAATCATGGCAATAAAGGTATAATTAAATGCCAAAGAACCTACTCCTCTCTTAAGACAGAATTTCATGGACATTCCTGCAGTCTTGAAAATCATTTTGAAGGAAAGTGATGGCTGAGATGCCACAAGTTATACTAAACTGATCATGTATTAATACAAGGAGCTACCCAGATGTGTCATTACTAGGTATCTTGCATTACAATGGCAACTGAAATTCCGACACTGAAGAGATTTTCTTTTTCCAACCATCATTTCTTTGTCTCTATTGTTAGCACATGCTTATTTGGGTTTAGAGCAAATACTTTTTACAATTGTTGTACGCAATCTGAGGTTATATAAGTATATTTCCATAAAGCTAAGCCATCAGTAAAGAAAAAGACTTTTAAACCTGCCTAACCAGTATATTCAGGCAGAATAGGAAATAAACAAACAAAACTATTCAATTAACAGCAGCATGTAAGGGCCCAGTTCCTATCTTGGAAGGCTGAGGATGAGACTATGAACCTTATGTTTTATAGTTTTTAGGATTTTGTCATCCTTTATGTAAAGCATAAGACAACCAAGATATACGTGATCATACTTAGCCTGAAAAAATACTACTGCCAAACAGAAGTTTATGCAACAGAGTTATATACCAGGATAGAGACCAAGAACCATATTATATGTCAAGTGCTCTGCAACTACGTGCTACGTGTTTATTTTCCCAGGAACACACATTTTGTAACTACAGCATAACAGTACCTAATGATGGCTGGTCCCTTGTCACCATTGGTGTTGTGAAGGCAGAGCGCTGTCTGCCAGCAAAGAAATTCTCATACCAGAGGGATTCTCTAGTATCAGAACTCAGTTGCTTTGCCAGCTCATGCAGCTAAACAGAATGGCTGAACACAAGTAAAAAATAATAATGTACAAAAAGGCCTTAGTTAAGCATGTTGAAACAAGCAGCAGCTCTGTATCATGCTCTGTATTGATTCTAGCATGCAGCCTTTCCTTATAGAAAAGGAAAGGCCACAGAAAACCGAGGCAGTAAGACCTCAGCTAAAAGTGGATTGGAGCCCCACTGTCCTCTACCAGACCTAGCTCACAAGCTGCCCATTCTCACTTCTGAAACGGTGGGACCTGAGGATGTCCTCCCACTTTGGCAGCCAAAAAGTTGCCCTTTGAAATGGTTGTCACTAAGTTAATTAACTGAGCTGCTAGATGATTAGAGTGAAAATAATAAGTATTTGGATTGTGATAAGTGTATTAATTATCAAGGCAAAAAAAGGTCTGAGAAAACAATCTTTTTCTCAGGAGTTACTGTACACTGGTTTGCGAGGGTGTGAAGAAGACAAGCAGCTGTTTGTATGATCATATAGCTTTTAAGTTAAGCAAAGGCATTAGGGTGCACACCTGTAATCACAGAAGAGATATATCTTTGCACTATATTTGGAGGGCTTGGGATAGGACTGCAGAAGCGATTACCAAAGGAAATTGCAACTACAACAATTCATAGGAGCTAACTATAGTCCCTCATAAACTAGCCTGTGCCCTGGGCACGCAGGATGAAAATCTTACCTATCACTCCTGGGAAGCAGGCTCACCAATGTGCAGGTTCCTCCCTCAAAGCACGGCTATTCTCCTTGTAACACAAGGATGGAAATCTTGCTTCATTTCACTGGGGTGATGCTTGAAATTAGTAGCAGTCTGTTCTCCCCATGTTTGTGCAACTTAGCTGACCTAATCTTGTCCCTAGCAAACTTTCAGGAGTACGTGTAGCTATTTTACGTATGAATGTAATAAACAGATTTCCATCAAACATAAACCATCCAACAGAGGAACAGCTTGTATAAAGCTATGCACATATCTGCCGTCATCACAGACCACTCGGGCTTTGCTCTCATGGTTACCATGATATCATCACAATCCCTCAGAGTGCATACTGCCTTCTCTCTCACCACGAATGTCAATTATTAATGCCTGTTCATCATAAAAACACATCATCTAGAAATGCTTTCTGTTTCTCCTCCTATATCTTAAAAAAAACAGCATTGTCTCTCACAATTTCTAATAAAAAAGTACTTGTAGAAAAAAAAGAAAAGGAAGATACAGCATCTTTCATCGTTAATAGTTTTATAGAAAAAAAGCTGNTGCAGATGTCCAAAAGAAAGTATTTGCCTTTCCTGGATTAACTGGCCTTCTAATTACCCACAGCAAGTGTAGTGGGTATTTATCACTGGAGGAAAGATAAGCAAGGCAGGTGGGAAATGTTTATACAGGCTAGACAACTAACTGTTCCTGGTGCCAAAACAAACAGGTGCAGATTTTACTGATGTAACAAACATAGAAACAAAACCAAACAAATACACAGTTGATGGGGTATATTTCTGTACCACAAAACCAGTACCTACAAAGTAAAACAAAAGATGTTCTGTTTACTGGTGGAGACACTTTCAAGTTAGGACTTCTTCTCTACTTACTGAATTCCAACATGAAGGATTACACCCAAAGGATTTTAAGAAAGTTGTCCCACAACAGGTGTTCTAGTATACCTGAAGGAAATCATTTGGCATATTTAGATCACAGTTTTTCTTGGTGGTCTGACCTCAGGTAGCAGCCTGAGATGTGTGCTAGTAAGTACAGTCAATGGAAAAACTACCAAAGCAGCATCTTCCTACTCATCCAATGGTTAGAGTACGCTGGATTATTGGGGGGTTAGTGAGCACTCCTCCATCAGATCCAGAATCACACATCAAACTAAAACACTAATGTAGATGCAACCTGGAAGTTTTTTTCTTTTCTGGTAAGTGAATCCTTTCAACTGTGCCCATGTAACCAGTGTGGTTGACATAGGAGAGCAATGTTAGGGTATGCAAAGTAAAACTAAACCAGAAGACGCATACCAGCTTCTGGTGGTGTTCTGTCTACAAAAACAGCATAGAGCTCATCTGGCACAACCCACTCCACCCCTGAAAGGGTATAGCATGAACTCTGGATCCTCAGCACCCACTGTTTTACTCATTAGGGCAACATTATTATTACATAATAACTCCTACCAACTCCACTGAGAAACCTTACCTAAATTTTTACCATTTTGGACCACATGAATTTCATCTTCTTTAGATTACTTTCAAATAACTTGGACTAATAATTTGCCTTCCTGCTAAACTGTTTGTTTCATATAGGTCAATGTAAGATATTTGTTTGTTAAGCTTATTTTAAGAACAAAATACAGCTAATAGTAATGAAAGCTATGAGAATTCTGTGGCAAAACATGCATACTACCAAAAAAGAGGTGCAATGAACTCTGCTTTTTAAGGCTATGCAAAGATCTTAAGGTGCCTTCTAAAAACAGCCATTTGATATGTCTCATCAGAGCAGCTTGAAATTGGCTGTGAAGGTACCTATAAAATCCCTGAGCAACATTCCATGTTCAAACCTCATGCACATTTTAAAAAATTTTGTAAAGTTATAGGAAGAAGTATTTCAGCAATTCTTCTGGCTGAAAGTCTGGGGTGGATGGCAAGGGACAACTGTTTCACATTTGAATAATGATGGGATGTGACACGGTGTCAG
Organism: Scopus umbretta; assembly: GCA_013400535.1. Classification (NCBI taxonomy): domain Eukaryota; kingdom Metazoa; phylum Chordata; class Aves; order Pelecaniformes; family Scopidae; genus Scopus; species Scopus umbretta. The sequence goes on along the minus strand of VZTL01066576.1, from coordinate 6,787 downwards.
TTCTGTGGAGCTGGGTTTACATTATTTCACTGTAAACTACTGTCCAGTTGTGTTTCCTGGCCAAAGACAGACAATGAGATTATCCCAGACATCCAGCCTCAGAGCTGAAGCTCTCATCCTGATGAGACCACTAATAAATGAATAATTAATGGAGGCAGCTGAAGCAATATCATTCCATATGCCCATTATTATGATGATTATTACCCTCAGCATATTTGCTAGGCATTTCATTTCACTAATCTGGGGTATGGATAGGCCCAAACTGAGGAAACTAGGGCAACATGCTTATGCTGCTGTGGAGCTTTGGGTGTCCACTCAGTAACAGACCCTTTATGGTGCTTGGCTATAGAGAAGGTATAGATGGGACAAAGAGCTTTCATTTATCCTTCAGGACATACACACCAATTACCTTTGAATAGCAGAACCACTTCTGAAAACAGCCAAAGCTCCTTTATTGTATCTCTGTGTCTCAAAAGCATGTGGCTGTAGGTATAACATAGGGTAGCGGGTGCAGTGTACTTTGTCTCCCTGTCTTCCTGTGCAATAAATTCTGCAGTTAATCCTTGAACTCACTACCTGACCTGAACTGCAAAGCACTCTCTGTTTCCGATCTCCCTGCTGCCCAGAAATGTAATCTTCCCACCTCTAGAAAAGGGAGGGCAGAAAAGAGAACAGGATAAAAACTAACACTTCATTAAGCAACATCAGGTTCTACAAGAATTGCCTGCAGTATTGCAGCATCTGGCTATGGAACACCACGGTACAAGGCAGCTGGCTCCCCCTTTCCAGGACATTCATGTAATGAGGAAGTGGTTATTAGGCCCCCATGCTCCTCCGCCCCAGTGCAGCTTCATATAAACCCTATTTTTTCCTGACCACACAGTCTATAGTGAAGGAGAGGCATGCATTCTGCAGGCAAAATAATATGCTCAGTGCAGCAGGTAATCACTACAGCGTGACTGTCTTTTATTTGAAATCTTGAACATTGCATAGGATGAACTCTGTGAAACACTTGATGGTCTCAGCTCTCAATAAAGTCAAAGTTATGTTTAGATTTTTGACTCAAGAAAGCATCTTAGAATCCTGAATATTTTCATATTACTTGCATTTACTCTTTTTCATCTTTACGGCTTCTTTGTTGTCTTTTTTCTAGAAATATCTGCAAATTTGTGAAAGAAAATTTGCTAATTTTTTTGAACATGTGTTCTGATCTGAGAAGTAGCAGATGTTTATTTAGTGATCTTAGTGACAATTATTTTTAAGAGCTTTTATACTCTAGGTTATTGCATTTCCTTTTAAGAAGTTTTGCTTGAATCCATGGTTATCCACTATATCCTGTCATCTTTGGGCATTTCCTAAGTTATATGAAGAAAATTCTCTATTTTCTTACCCTCTTTCTTTGCAGTCGTAGCCTGTAAACTAAGTAATTTTCAAAAGTATTCCCAGATTCTTTTTCCTGTTACTGTCTCAGTACTCCATTTTAGTGATTAGTACCTGACATCTTTTGGTGTAGTGACCTCATTCTATTCACGCTATTTACCATAACTGTTCATTTCATACATTTCTTGAGCAACCATCTAAAATGAAAATGAGAAATCTGTATTTCAGAGCATGCTATCAGCATATAACAGTAGACTTGCAAGTGTTAGTTTCTCAGCCACTAAGTAAAACAGGAAGAAATTGTTACATTAGAAAGAAAATCAGAATATCTATACACGACATACTTCATTCATACCAGCCAGTGCTTAGAAAATCCTTAATTATGATGCCTTTAATTTCTTTATGCAAAACAGAAAACCTATAGTTCTTTGAATATTCCTTCAGATTCCTGTCTGCATAATTAAAGCTACAGAAGGAATTCCTTTGTTATCCTGTGCCAGCTAATGACTATGACTATAAACAATGGTAATTGTTTAAAAGAACAGACAATTAGCATACAGGCATTTCTTCAGTGCAGTTTAACTAAAGAATTAGTAGACACTAAAGAATTAGTAGACACATGAACATGCGGAATAATAATTTGTAATATCTTAGAATATTTTACTGAAGTTAATCTACCGAAAGTTTGGGGAGATCTGAACTACTATTAAAAACAGATGGCATGACTCATTTGCTAAACTGTCAGGAAGAATCAGGTTGATCTTTCTTTTCTTGTGAAGTAACTCAAAGTACTCTACCTGTATGATGAGTCAAAGTTCTTCTCTGTACTTCAATTACCTGCCCGAAAGAGCAGTGATATTTAGCTCAAGCTCTAGATGAAGGCACTGTAACTCTTTGCAACTTCCCCTTTGATAGCCCTGAAGATCCTTTTCAACATAACTATTGTGTCTATAAAATCTTACCTGAGTACCTGCAATAATAGCCTACAAGTCAAATTCACCGGTGCACGCTGTCTTGCTGCAGAAGCACATGAGGACATGTTTGAACACCTCAGCAGGAAGACCTGCTTGAAAGTCCTTTTTTATGGCCAAGTACCAGAAGTACTCCCTCAGGAAATTGTACATGAAATGGGAATGACAAGTCTTGGAGACTGCTGCCATCTGGATAGAAGCAGGTCTGAAACAGATATTTCACCATACCTCATTCTGTGGTCTGTACAACAATGCCCTCATGCCGCATCCGGATGTCAGCAATATCTGTCTCCCTGTAAGTTCTTCAGAACTTTCTGAGGCCTCTCCCATTTACTAGTTTGGCCACACCACAGAAATGCAAGTTACCTTCAAGGAAAATGCCCATCTTTTCCATAGACACATGTATTAAAAATGTCATCCTCTTTTCACAAGATGCCCTAGGGGAATAGTTTCTGTCTGGACTAAGGCAGACAGAGAGAGAGGAATGGTCTGGGGGAAGATAATACTCTCTGAAAAGGCACTTTCTTCCTTGTTGACCAGGATATGTTCACATGATATAGAGTATAGCTCTTCACTCATGGGAAACATGGTTGCTGAGACCTCATCCAAGGTAATCCTAATTACTAAAAACAGTGCAGCTAGAGACACTCACATTTTTATTCCTGTTAGCAGATGGACAAAAAGTGCCAGTTTGTTGCATGTGGTTACAAGTCCTAAAACATTGTGCAAGTAGCCAGAGTGACTGACCTGACTATCAGGCTGACATTAACAAATTTAAAAGTTATGGCATCCACTGAAGCTGTCTCTGTTGGCAGGCAGGGTCGATAAAACTAAGATGCTATGGAGACAACTCAGGAACATGTAAATGATGTGAGGATATTTTTAGCTGGAGTGCCATCATGGGAACAAATATTGGGAACACTTTTGGGGAGAAGAAGTAAATCTGTCCTCTGCTATGCCAGTTATGGGAATGAAATTTTGAGTTTCTCATCTAAAGTTTTCAAGACTAACTTCATAACAAGCATTATCACCTTCAGTGAGATATCTTTGCATGTTGTCCCACATATTACTACAAGTCTTTGTCAGATCAAGGGTTCTGTAAGCAATGTCACTTGTGACCAATGTTCAGGCACTTACAGATTTATTGGGGTTTTTGTTTCATAGTTTCCAAATCCAATCAGCGATCAAGATTGTTTAAAGGCTATATCATAGCTCTATTTTTGTTTGTTGGTTTGGTTTTTTTTCTTTTAATTAAAGCTTGTGGCTATCTTTCTAGAAAAAAGCAGCAAATTACTTTTGTTCTGGATCACAGGTATCACTGGCTGTAATTGAAAGCTCAGCTCTTTCAGGAACGAGGTCGTTATTTGAGTGTCTAAAGATGAATATAAGAGCACAGATTTAGGCAGGTGTTTGACACATATTTCCTATTAACGCAGAATGAAAACATTCTGAATGGGAACTTTATTTTACATCTTGTATAGAATGAAGCATATTTAATAAGATGTAGCCAAGATGATAATAGGTAGCCTAGTCTATCTCCTGTTTTCACAGCTTTTCAAATATTGCCTCATCTATAACTATTCATTATAATTTATGTCTTTTCTTACATTAGAGATAGAAAATAATTAGAATCATTTCAGAAAGTCTTTTGTCTGCTGATCTTGTACTCAATGATAATTTAATCCTAACCAAAGCTCTCAGTCAGTACTATAGCTATTATTAGTATTTAATAATAGTACAAAGGTTCTAAGAATTCTATTCACAGTACTACCATTGACTTTCTGCATAAAAATTTCCAATCCCTTCACACATTTTCTCATTCCCTATTTTTTGATCTAGTCTATTTAGACAGGAACTCTGCTTCTATAATACCTAGGAGTTGGGGCTTTAGATGTTTTCCTAAAATAATCTAGCCACAATATTTTAGAAGGCTCATTGTCCTGCTGTAGCTCAAGCATGATGTTTCTAACTGCTGCCAGTACTGTTTAGTATGCAGATAAAATAATATTTGTACTATTATATATCAAAACAGCAATAGCAACTAGAGATACAGGTATTTAAAAAAACGGTAAATAGAAAGATAGAGTATATACAGATCGCCTGGGGCTCTATTTATAGGAGTGAGGGTTTCTCTATAATCTTGTGGTGACAAATGACTCATCCGAGCTACACTACAACATCCATGAAATTTTCCTAAAATTATATTGCAAAATTAGCAAACAGCTTTAGGAAATTCACTGCAGTTTATAAAATATTTAAAATAATTATGTATGATTATGTCATTAGTTCCTAAAGCACAGAGCAAAATGCTAAAGTTACTGTATGAGTCAGTCAAACACCAAATCTCAATTTTGGTGTCAATTGATTGCTGCTCACTGATTACAAGTTTTTATTAAATCTGATTAATATAATTGCTCTTAGTTTGGTGGCAAGTGATACAACAGGTGTGTTTTTCACTTCATAATTAACTTCTGGGTCAATTTAGACATCAGCTTATTAGTTTAATAAGACACCAAAACATCCACAGCTCACCAGCTCTGGGATCTTCCAGGGTACCCAGCCAGTCTCTCAAAGGAGCATTGGGCTGTGTGCATTTTGGCTTCCTAGACTGATTACGAAAGGCTCAGCTTTTGAAGTAAGTGATCATCATATCTCCAATGAAGTGAGCTGGTTTTAGAGTGTTCTGCAGAAGATGCTCACCCTGCTACTTAACTGAAAATATTAGCCTGAGCAGAACCCTTGGCTACTGCAACTAGACTTGCAACCCAGCTAGCTATCAGAAGAATGAGTGAGAGATTGACTCTACAAGTCCTGTGATAAAGCACTTACCTAGAATAAGAAGACAGTCAGGTGTAGGTCCTTTCTCCAGTGTATTGCTGGTTATTTATTCAAAGTGGAAAAGCTTCAAAGGAGGCTAGAATACAGACTA
>VZTL01066570.1:0-31446 GCA_013400535.1 Scopus umbretta | reverse complement strand
AAAAAAAAAGGTCCCTGAGCAATGAGTCATATTCTCCTTAGGAGACATTTGCAAGGCTGAACCCAGACTGCCATTAACTCTGGTGGTTAGCATACATCATCACTTTTTGTCCTAACTGGAACACTGTGCATCAAATAAGAGGATTGATTATATTGCACAGTTGGCTTTCCAAAGGAGAGCTTATGTGTCTACACTGCAGTCAGCAGTGCAGGGTAGAGCTATCTGATCAAGTTTAAAGTACCTGGACCAGGGACCGAAAGGGATTTAGTTCTGCTGACCCATGGTAGCACACACAGCTTTCCATTGCCTCCTGCTTCTGGCCTCATTTTCAAACTAGGGCTGCGCAGGAAAATCATAGCAAGCAGGTTGTATTAGTACTGATTCACCTTTTGCTCTCACCTTTCATTCTCAGGGGGGAAGTCCACGTGAAGTCCCATGCTGATAAGCAAGATGACTGCTACTGCCTTAGCTGCTCACTGAAATATAGTTCTGGTATCTTCACTCTATACTTTGCACGTTGCACACTTGCCATGACCAGCTGCTTTTGCCAAACAGCAAGGCTGTGTCATGAGTAGTGTAAAATGACTCTTTTCTCAGCTTTAGGTAGGGGGAAAAAATAAAAAAGAAAAAACGAAAGCAACAGAAATGACTGAAAAACAGAAAACCGAAACTCTCCTGTTTTATAGAAACCAGCATCAGAAAAGCAAGGGGAAACTGAAACAGAAACTTGCCCAGGGAAGAATGACTTGGCACATTTTGAAAAGCAGGTTACAAAGGGGAAGCTTCCTCTCCAGGAAGCCAAAACTTTGCAAAACACTTGCATTTGTTACTTAAATAGTAAACCCAGCATTATTAATGTTATTTAAAAATAATAACAATAGAAGAACAGGAACATAGAAATAAAAGGCCAGAAGGATGATCTTACTTCAGTCCCCTGCAAATCGAAAGCGACCACACAAGCGAGGGATCTGTTCAGAAGTTCCACAGGCTGTTTTGCCGCACGCACCCACCCCATCTGCACACCCATGCTGCAAACTGTAGAACAGTTCCCGCTGCCCTGCAAGCAAACCAAACACCTGAAGAAGACAGAAACAACATCACTATTACAGTGTGGCACCAGAAGAAAGCAGGAGATGTTCAAGACAGCTCTGGTATACAGGATTGCTGCAATATGAAATAAATTACTTCAAAGTTATCCCTCAGGCTGCCAGTCCTTGAAAAGATATGGCTGAGAAATGAAGTGCTGAGTACAAAGAGTCTGAAATGTTTCTGCACAGATAGCATGACAAGCATATTAAAGTGTGAGAGCGCTGTAGGGTTATTTCGTTTATGGAGAAGAGGAGAGAAAAACAAATTTGTGGAAAGAAGAAAACTGTATTGGGAAAAGCCTTAGAGTTAGACAGTTTTCTTGTTTTGAGGGAAGATACAACCTCAAAAATCACATTCCTCTCTTACTGTTTGTCAACACTTTGATTTTGGACTTGAAAGAGAAGCTTGCATTCCAGCTATCCCACTGCCAGCAAGAGGAAAAATGCCCACCATGTGTATCTAGCCTCTAGTATGGAGCTGCGGTTGAGAATTATGAGGAACATGGGAACAATCAGAAAACTTAACATATAGTCAGTGTTTTCTGGATAGCTTTGCAGTGGTTTTAGTTCAAGTTCCTTTCCAAGCTGAAAGCAAGACTTTTAATGCAGACAGAGTGCTAGAGGGCCTTTCCCCACAGCTTTACACAGAGGTCTCTCGCTCCCCCAGTAAACCAGCAACTGTGACAAAGTGCTATTTTCATAGCGGGCAATCTAGCGGGGAATCAGCAAAAAATGTCTGTGATCCCAGGGATGCTGACAAGAGGGTCCTGAACAAACGCAGGGGAGGAGTTAGTGATGGGAAGCAATGGCAGGAGAGCACCAAAGGTGCGATCCTTGGAGGGACAGCACTCAGCCTCCCGCACCCTGGCAGCATGCAGCACACAAAGGTCACTGACCCTGCTTCCCATAGGTCTTCCCACAGTGATGTCCATAAGACTGGTTGTCCACAGGAGGGCATAAATATACCTGTATGTGCGTTGTTGGGATATGAACAAGAAATGATGAGGCAGAAGTATCCAGTTTCATTTCTTGCCTATTTATCCTACAGTTACTAATAGGATTGATACATTTTTCCAGATTATCAATATCTGAAGATTTACATTCTCTTTCTTGGTCTTTTCCTGCTTCTTCCTTCCTTCATACTATATGAAGATCTCTCTCCAGACATATCTCTGGGATAGCTGAAGCTGCAGGGATCATTTCACAACATTCCTCAAGTTGCTCTGATGCATAGTCAGGCCTCTGGCAAGCCAGCCCCCGTCCCTGCGGGGCTGGTGGTGCCCCGGCCCCCCGGTTCTTCTGTGTGGGGACCGCAGTTGTCACTGCAGTTCAAGGGGAAGGACGGCCGTGATCTGGGCTGCTCTCGAAGGGTCTCGAGGTTCAAGGTCTGTCTCTAAGACATGAGGACGACACCTATTCCTATACTTTGGGGGACAGGAGGACAACAAGTTTATACCGGACGGTGCCCCCTCATTTGTCTAAGAATGGATAGTGATCACCTAATAATTCAGTATTTTGGGGCCTCTCAATCAAACCTCTTCAGATTTAGACTGCTTTAAACTTGTTTAAACAACCACCCTGGGTGGTCACGGTGGTTGTTTTGGGGGGGGGAGAAGGGAGGTAACAGCCAGAGCCTGCCTCACTGTTCCCAGAGAGCAGGCGCCAAGGGCTGCAGCCTGCCTTTCCCTGCCCCTGCTCGGCAGGTGGCAGCCTGTGGCCGCGCAGTCCCACGCGTGTGTCCCGTTCCCCCCCCCCGGCCCCCGAGCACGCCCCCGGGCTGGCTCGGCAAGGCTGGACAGCCTGCAAGAGCTCCTTCCCAGGCTCTCTGCGGGATGAATTATTCTCACGGGGAAAGGACATTTCGTAAATGAGCTCACACACGAAACGAGCCGCCGGCTGGCTCGGACAAGGGCAGGAAGCCTTGCTCTGGTGTTGCTGAGCCTGCCGCCTGGCTGAGCCACTTCCAACTCCAGTTTTGCATGCGATCCCTCAAGTCATGTTCCGTAGACTTAAAACGACACCTACAATGTCATAAAATGCTGTGTGACAGCTTTGGTAATGCTCCTCACATTTGAAGATGAGCACAGCCTGACTCCCATCAACTAGCCCTAGGATTAAGCGGCTCAAGAAAGTCCCATGCTGCAATGCCAAACTCTGCTGCAGCACAGCCGATTACTTGGCACCACCAGTTTTAAGTTTAATACCACATGGAAAAAACTGTGTCATAATAAAACATTCGGGCTGCAAACTGAACACTCTGAAATTTGGAATTGGCACTGTTAGTGAAGTACGTGCAACACTACCTGTGCCAACATGAATGTGCATTGCAGTAAAGTCTTAATAAATGTTCACATATAAAACAGTTGAGAGTTAGACTTTCGCTTGATTGTTACTTACGCAACCGCCAAGATACCAATCAAAGGTAGGTGTTAGCAGTGGCTGAGAAAGTCCAGGAAAGACAGGATGGCTGTCCTGAAATTTGGCCCTCTGAAGGGTAGTCTGTATCACCGTAATCAAGTGAAAAAGCAACTGGTGAAGGTGAGGGAGGAGAAGGGGTGGGTGGTGACAGCTTAGAGGCTTTCTGGAGGAACTGGCTTATGAATAATACCCTTAATTGCTACAACATGCTATGTAAATGGTCTTGCCTTCTTTCTTTTCCAGGCTTGTAAGTTAGCCTGTCATTTTAAATAGTCAAATAACATTAAATGCAGTTTGGATTTCTGTTCTAGCTATAGAAATGTTGGGAATAACTACCTCAGGAAGCTTGCTGCCAGGATTTTTTTTTTTTTAATCTTACAGAATCTATAGCTGTTGCTTCCATCAGAAGAACTGGAATGACTATGAGTCCTTGAAAAGATATCATCCTGCACTGTGGATGTCAGAGCTTGCAGGGTACTCCATGTTTTATGCTTTTTCTTTGCGCTATTTATGTATCTCTAGCAAACAGCAAATCAGCAACTAGCTGGGCAAGGTACACAGCTCCTTTACTGAGATGTCTTTCCTGAGAAAGCATCTTATTGTAGGAGCTTTATTCAGATCTCCACACAGCACTCAAAAGTCTTTCCCTGACATCAGGCATGCTGGTGTAAGGAACTTCCAAAAAGCAGTCCATAAAGATGCTATAAGGAAAGTAATGAGCAATGTTTCTCAGTGCAACTTAAGTAATAATAAGTTACATGGGCAGTTACTCTTGGCACCCTTTAGGGAGCCCGGGTTAAGTGGTTTGTTGAACAGTTACACTAACAGGTGCTTCCAAGGATTCCTGAGCTGTGGCCCCACTGCAAGGTACTTGGGGCTCAATGTCTACGGACTGCAGGACAGAGTTACATTTACTTGGTGACCCAGGGAATACACACTGCAGGGGAGAGTCAAGGAGATACATAGAAAATTCGTGGGGTTATTTGTTCTCTCATCATTGCTTGCCTTTACAACTGTAAGACTCTATTAACGTGCTGTCAGTACTGCTTTTTAGGCTCTCTTTTTATTTGTAAATGAAAACAGATGTGTAAATGCATGAGCTGGAATTTGGGGGCTGGACACAAGATAAAAGCTTTGTTCTGTGTAAGGGCTGGAGTCAGTCTTTCAGAGACCAGCTTCCTCCTCCCTCCTCGAAAGGCATTCCTATGTACATCACAATAAAAATGCACAGATCCTCCAGGAAATGCAGTTTTCAACATCCGCTAACTTGTCCAAGTCCAAGCTAACTACCAACAGAATGTGCAAAAACATTTCTCAGAAAGAAATACTGTTTTCCTACGTTCCTCTCTCAGCTGTGGACCTGTTCCAAAGCAAGACAGTCATGTATTCATTGTTTACTTAAGTGGAGGAAATGGTTCTTCCAAATGTGATGGAAAATACTGTTGGTCAAATTAAATCAGTACATTATGCTTGAACAGCAACGAGATCCAGAAAATTTCAGCAAAGAAAAGAAAGTATTAGACACTGTAAGTAGTTCAAAATAGGACATCAAGTGAAATCCTGCTCTACTTGGATCCAAGTTAGCAATTGGGATCAAGGAGACAAACTATTATCACTAGAAAGGAAGAAGAATTTTTCTTTTCTAGGCAACATTCCACGTGAGGATCTGATCAGTCATCAGCTTATACTCGCTACTCAATAAATCCAGGCAGACTTACATACAACCTTAGTATAGATAAGTCTATACCGGAGTCCATGACAGAGCCAAAAAGCAAAGTAGACTTTTAAAATCTAAAAATACTAGAACAGCCTTCTTGGAGCTAAAGGCATGACTTAAAATGGGATGATACCTAGCTCTTTGGTGTCTTGCCACACTATCAAACACAGAAATGCAAGCCAGATGTTCTTCCTCCTCTTCCACTCTAACCCCACACTAATTGGCGCAGTACATGTTAACATTCACGTGAGATGTGGTAGAACCTGGCTGGAATCCCCCTTCTCTGCTCTGGAGCAGAAAATTGCATGCAAGTCTCCCACCTCCCCGAAGCACGAGTCTGGGCTATTTGAGGACTTCTCTTTCCTGATCACTCTTGTTGAAGCTGTTCCACTATGTGTAATTAAATATTCATTGCTCTGCAAGGTTGAAATTGATTCTCTCTGTTCCAGGGGATGCCTAAACTATTAGCTCAGTCACATTAGTTATCTATCAGACTGCATGCCACAGGAAAGGCAGACAAGGAATTGCGCAGTTTGTGAACCCAACTAACGCACAGGGGCTCAGAAGCTCAGCACTGAGAACTCGCTTGTAGACACTGGCATCTCTTGAGTTACTAGGTACCTAAATTCTACTGTGGGACTAACTTGGGTTAGATTGCAGGAGGCAGCAAGAGCAAATAGCATGCCGTGAAGGCAGTGTTACACTAGAAAGTTTCTTACTCTGTCACACCACACTGTCCTTTGGGATTTTGGGGGGTTTTGTTCTTTTTTCCTAATAAGGTATCTGGGACTTCCTTCTTTGAGAATATAGCACTGTTTGTGATATCAAACAGGAAATTAAGTCTTCTAGCTAAGGTGAAACCCAAGAATTTTTCCTGTTGAACAATGGACTCCAGAGGGAATTCCTGTTTAAAAAGAAAGGGCTGGAAATTCCAGCCACCTCAAAATAGATGCATACAGTCCTTCTGCTTTAAAAGCTACTGGTTACTTTCTGAGACTTGCAAGACAAGAAGGGACTTTGAAAGGTTATTTACTCCAGCCCTTTGCCCTGAGGCAGGATTAACTAAAATGTTTTTGGTTTGCCTTAGAGATAGAGACCCCAAAACTCTCTCGGTAATTCATACTGAAGTTTCATAACCTCTACTCTTAAAAAGTTCATTTTAATATCAAAATGAACCCTTGATGTATTTTCAGTCCTCTACATCTTGCAACACCCACTATGACATGGAGAAGAGTTTGTTCCCTTCCTTTTTACAACAGCCTTTTACCTATTTGAACATCATTATCATGCTTCCCGTGTCATCTTTTTTGCTCCTTTAGGCTACACGGCACCAGTTTGTTCAGCCTTTCACTGTCTGCACAATGACAAGCACGCAACAATGAAAAGAACATTTTTTTCTGCCTTTCTGCATGATCACATTTGCATGATTAAGCATACTAATTCAGTTACCCTTGAATTTCCCGTTGGTTATCTATCTTTGAAACTTGTTAATTAGTCCCCAAAGTAGGAATGTATTTTTAGATGCATATATTTCTGTGTACATTGCAATCCAGAATTAAACCAGTAGGGACCTCTGACTCTCCCTCATGTGGCAGTATGTATGCTTAGGGGTATATAATGTCTAATCTAGGATTCTTTTTGAAAATTTTATGCTCAAAAATTTCAGTCTAATTCTGCTAAATCTCCTGTATTCATAACCACCTCAGCAAAGGAAGCAAAACTTGTGCGTTTAGTTCCACAAATACTTGGCAAAAATATAACAGCTGAAATGAATTTCCTTGGCCCATAACCAGGCACCTTTTGCAAGTGTGAAGACATTTTACGCGTGACCAGGTTTGCTGTCACAACCAGACCTTGGCCTATTCTGGCTCTCTTTCACACATCTTCTAAATATTGCTCTGTGAGAAGCCCCGTGGAGTTGGGCTCTGTACAAAATCATTGGGTATTACAATGCTTTGGATTTCATTTCCAGGGGAAACGTTGCTTTCATCAGGATGAAGTCTGTATTCACCTAGTTTAGATATATGAGATCTGTGCATCTGTTTCCTTTATTCTGCTGTCATGCTAAGTGTCTGCTGGGGAATTCTCTCTTTCCTGCCTCATCCTTATTGTAACAAGGCCACAAATAGGCAGTTTATTTCTTTAAACCAATGCCTTTTTCTGTTATTGTGTCAGGTCCTAAATGCATTTCTTAACTTTTATGGGATCATTAAATCACTGGAAATGGTAGGAGTTATAACTTCAAAATTACAAGAACATCACGTTAACATTTTGTGCTAACCAGAGTCCTTTAACCCTCGCTCCTTGCTGTGACAGCTTTGCCACTTTACCCATTCTCTCCATATTTATTGACTTATTCTTTTAAGACATTTAACTCCTGGTGTGCCCTACCTCAGCTGCTGTCCCCACATGGTAGCCAACACACTAAATGGGTTATGAGAGCACATGCAATAATCTGGATAAAAAAGATAAAGGCGGCAGCTCCTGGGAAACAGGCAACATGTACCCTAAATTTCACATATCCATGTGACCTGCATGCCATCCATTACTGGTGGGATTCCTTCCATGTCAGGGATTTGTCAGCATTGTCAGTGTACTGATCACTTGACTAAGACTCTACAGATGTAATTATTTTTTGGTCTATCTCTGCCCTGAAGAAGACCAGTTGTCAGATGACACTGGTGAACCAGTTTGTTCCCAGTATAACTTTGGATTCCAAACAATTTATGGAGCGCAAACCTAGGCAGATATCTAATCTGCCATTTGGATCTACATCCTTAGAGATGCTACATGACTCACCAGCTTGGAGGGAAGCTCTGTGATCCAAGCTGGGCACTGGCTCCTTTGGCACTTTTTCCCTACACCAGCAGCCAGCCTTGCTGCATTCTGATGAAGTGAGGAAGCAAAGAACAAGAAATATGGAAAATGTTTAACAAAAAGCCCATTTGAATGTAAATAAAGCAAACAGCTTGTGCGACAGCAACATAAAAATGTTTGGAAGAGCACAGTGCTAGAGGGCTGCCAGTGGTCACATAGCTCAAACACTTCCAGGATCTGGCACTTGAGTCACAATGTTTATCATAAGCCAAAACACAGCCTCATGCAGCAAAACAGTCAAGCACTGACTGTGACCAACATCTAAAAAGTCACTCTGAGGACTCACAGGTGTGTTGCAGTTTTAGATATGGTAGTCATTGACAGAAGTTCATCTTGGCAGCCTCTGTGCACACCCACTAACCTACCAAAACTCTACATTTACAGCAGCTTTTAAACATCCATGTTAAAATATGTGGAACACTACTGTAAATACACTGTAACTGCAGACGTATAGATATGTCATATTTTTTCCTTTACATGCAATCACTTCATGTGGCCACATTGGTACAGATGTCCAGAACGTAAGAAATACAATTCAAAATTCACTTTCTGCTTCTAGAAATCTGTTTTTCTTTTTCCATCTGCACATCTGTTACTTTTAATTATGCCAGATAACAAAAAGCTAGGGGCACCTCCAAAAGGAAAGCAACAAAGATGATGGCACTTGAGTCACAATGATGATCACAAATGCAAACACCTCCACTGCTACCACAGCAACAACCTAATGCCTTCCCACCTCCCCTTGGGATTACCAGCACTGGTGACAGCCAGGCAGACAGACAGGAGGTTTCTCTCTGGGTGTTCAAGATTGCATTATCATAGAGCAGATATAGGATAGACTGTAGGGAGACAGTCCCAATAATTAGGAAGAACTGTAAATACATGGTAGGGACCCAGTTATAAATCACAGCTGATTACATATGGGATGGAAGCAGAAACCTAAGATGAAGCAGGAAAGGACCTGGCCAGAAACCAGACAGAGAAGGAGACAGATACAGGAGAGGGGAGTCCCAACAGATTCCTGAAACAGGCCTGTATTTTCACAGGACAGAAACTGCTATCGATTGGAGATTGGAAGTGCTGACTAAATAGAACCAGGAGTTTGTGCAGGCACCACACTACAACCCCACCCCCGTCAAGCACCCCATATTCACTGATGGATGTTACCCAACTTTGCCTTAACGTCAGAGCCAGGCAACAGCAATTCAACCTCCTCTGGGGAAGTCTCCTGTATATCTACACTACTACCTTCACCAAGGCAAATATAAGGATTGCCTTGAGCACTGTGTTGTTTGACTCCTTACAGCTAAGCAACAGATTTTGGGATCTCAAGGCCTTGTTCATCAGTGCACTGGGTGAGCACCCAGAGCACTACTGTAACTGCAGATGTGAACTTTTCAGGATCCTAATTGTGGCATCACTACACGCACCAGTTTGTATGTCCTAGGGAGGCTCCATATGGAGTCTCAAGAGGGTGAAGAGTAGTAGTTACTCTGCCAGCAGGAGTTAGAAACAAGCGAGTCATCTGGAAAGGGAAGCAGGTTCAGGATCAGACCTGGCAGCTTTGAGATGTGTCAGAAAATTGCAGATATTGCTGGAGGCTCCATGTGCTGGTATCGGATCCATGGGACATATGGAGGCTGTATAAGAAGAAAAGCATAGCTAGGTAGGTAAATTATTTTTTAAAAAAAGTAACTGTAAATTAAAGGAAGAAAGTAAGGGATGCCACTGAAGCATAAAATGAAACAAGACTCATGGCTGCCTGTATGTTTGTTTGACATTTTTTCTATATGTAATGCAGCTAAACGCAGCTAATTTTGAATATTTAGCTATAGTCAAAGAAAGTGCTTCCTCTTTACAATAGGCACTAAATCAAGCCTAAGCTTATTAGAAGGAAGATTCCCTTGGAAATTAATAGATTGAATTTTCCTCATGTTTAGATGGCTGGCATAACTCATTCATTTCAATAGAATTACAGCTGGTAGCACCTAATGGCTGCCCACGGCATTATGCAATGGCTGCAGAGACTTTCAGTTCCATCCATGTGTGGAGAGAATAAAAATAGAGAACTGAAGAAGACTCCGGTTTTGAGATTTGTAGGAAAATGTCCAAACTAAGGGCTACAGTGTATTGCATCATGGTAAATCACAGGAATACAACTTCTTATTACCTAATATAGAAGGAGAAATGAAAAGGAAATATAATACATAAAAGTTTGATACTTGATGAAATGGTGACCCAAAATAATTCCAGGACCTAAATTTAAATAGAAAGGTATATTTGGGTTTT
Organism: Scopus umbretta; assembly: GCA_013400535.1. Taxonomy (NCBI): domain Eukaryota; kingdom Metazoa; phylum Chordata; class Aves; order Pelecaniformes; family Scopidae; genus Scopus; species Scopus umbretta. Next base: position 21,057 of record VZTL01066570.1, on the reverse strand, counting down.
GCTTTTATTAATTGGATAAATGTCAATATTCAATTTTCCCATTTTTTAGATTAAAAAAAAAATGAAACAGCATAAAGATTTTACTGTCTTTCAGAAAGCTAGATTGTTTAAACAGCTGTAGCCATACCTCTTCAAGTGGAAGATAAAACTTTTGCATGATAAACAATGTGACAGTGGCTCCACATAGGCTACAGCTGCAAAAATTTGGTTTTCCTCCTTCACTGTTAAATGATGTCAAATGATATCACTGTTAAATGGTGTCAAAAATAATAGCCAAATTGCGTATATGGCCACATATCTTTCTCCCTGTCCTTCACCTACCTATTCTTAAAACTCAGGCTAGTTTGCTTCTTGGGTTGTACTTAAATTTCTGTCACAGCCTCTAGCATCCCCAGTGTTGAGGACAGAAATACACCAGAACATCTAAGATTTTTTTTGTTGATGTTACTTAGGGGTCATCACTCCAAGGGTACCTTAAAGCCCACAGAATCCTATGCTAGCCTTGTGCTTTCTCCCTAAGGTGCAGCTTTCTATTCCTCAGTTTTCTTGCCACACATCTCCTGGGGGAGCGGGATCCATGGCCCTGTACATCACTGCCCAGTGCAGCAGTGCCCTACCAGTTCCCTTAGCCCCCTTCCAGTAAACCACGTACACAGCTCTCCTTTGTCACACGACTGCATCGGCTGCACTTGGAACAGCACAGCCTATTTCTGCAAGAACAGTGGGACTGCTGCTGCTGCGGAAAACTGGAGCACTCCAGTGCAACTCACAGAGACTGGGTGTGCAATGCACACACAGTCAACGTGATGCTCCTTGAAAACACTGGAGCTAGTGTTCAGGGATGGCGCAGCCACCCAGGGAAGCGTGTGCCTGCGCGGGGAGGACAGCAGCAAGGAACAGGCTGCCACTGACAGAATAATTGGGGCAAGCTACTGCCAGCCACCTGCTTCCTCAGGAGTAACCCGAGAGCACACAGGAACTAAGAATTGTTCTGGCAACAGAAATAGCTTGAACCTGGCCACCTTGAGCTCCTCAGCCCCCTCCTATCCGATATGTGCCCACCTTTTTCTATCTTGGAAACCACCATATGCTGTTCAGGATGACAGGCAGGAAGACAGTTCCTAGCTTTGTTCCCACAACCTGCTAATACATGTCTGGGGCAAACAGGAGGAAGAATGTTGGATGCTTTGCCTGGTCTTGAGGGCATCTGCTTCTCACCTGGCAGCAGTGCATCCTTGCCAAGCATACTGTTCTGCACAGAAACTTTCCACTGATTCTGCAAGACTGCCCCTGGAAGAAGAGGAATATCATCAGTCCTTCCTTAAGGTTCTTCATTTTCTCTCCTCTGTCACAGGTATGTTCTAGAACAGTAACTAGGACAGAGAAGCTGTGGGCTTGGTAGAAAATGGATTTCTATTCAAGCTCACAGCTTCCCTGTCCTGGTTAGCAGAAGGGATCGGAAACCCTGCCTTTCAGGACACATTGCTTTCAGCGCTTGGTTCCTCCCACAGCATCCACCCTTACCAGGGGAAATAGCCCAGATTTCAAGCAGCTTTGTGGAGCGTTTCTAGATGTTTGCTTTTCCACTGTGCCTCTGCTCTCTCCCCCCAGGGAAAGGCAGTAACAATTTGTGCCTGGCAAATTTACTATGACATACGCCACCAATGCATCTCCCAAAAACCCCTCCACAAAAAGAGCTTTTTCCCAGCACTGTTGTCCGGAGGGAGTCTGCTGGAGAAGAAACAATAGGCTGTTTCCACAGTGTCATAACTGTCTTGTTTCCTGCCTTCTCAGTAAAACAGCCTTAAGAGGTCTCCACTACGTGGGAGCAACAAGGCTAATACCAGTGAGATGGAGTAAAAGACGGGATATGTCTGTGGAGCAACTGAAGTTGATGGCAACAGCTGAAACAGGGACAGAGCAAGCATGCTGGAAACAGAGATGGGGAGAAGACTAGTTGGCTAAACAGCAAAAGAAGACAACTGATTGTGTCACATTTCTGTGGCAGTAGCTAACAGAGAGGCTGTAGAAATGGATAGGCCACTGCAAAAAGGAGAATCAGCTGTACCCCTTGACTGGGGCAATTCTAGAGCGTGTAGACTGCTCTGCTGTCCTGACAAAAAGCTCTGGGATGCTGTGTGTTCTCATTTTGCTGACAAGATGCACAGTGTTCACCCATTAAGCAGCAGCACCAGGCATCTTTATCCCGCTTCCATCAGTATTTCGTGACAGGGGAAGATAATGGATCTCAGCCCAAGCTCCTCTGCTGCTCATCTGACCCAGCAGCACAACTTCCTTTTCCTTAAAAAGATGCAAGAAGGATCTTCCCCCTCTGCCCCTTAAAACCAAACATCTGGTCACTCTAACCAGAGCTAGCTAAGTCCCTCGATTGTCCCACTCCACCATTTCTCACTTCCCTTCCGGACCAGGGTTTTACAATTGTCTCTGTGTTCCACAGCGCTGGTGGTATGGGCTCTTCTGCCCCCAGGTATTCCACTTGATGCAGTTGAAAAGGAAAAAGAAGTAAGATGTCATGCATGGAATCAGAGTGTGTAGGTCTCATGTGCTGACTCTTCCTCCAAACTTGGCATGATGTACTGGCCGCAGTTTCCAGGAGTGTTTACATGGAAGTGGTTTGGTTTTGTCTGGCTGCTTGCTTGCTGTTTGCTTGCTCTGTTTGTCTGTTTTCTCTGCTCTAAATTCTCATCCTAAGCAAAAGTTTTACTGCAGTGGTGTGCAGATCTGTTTCTGACTGCGATAAAACCATGCACAGGCTGCATCCCTTTCCTCCCTCTCTGAGCTCTCTTAAAGCCAGGTGCAAATACAAAAATTAACACGCTGCATCAGCGTCATCTCAGTGTTACAGGAAGTTATTTTTTGGTTTGTTTTCCTTTTTTTTTTCAATTGAACTTGCATAAGGCTGTTCAAAATCAAGGAACAGTTGCTTTATTTCCTCTTACCACATGCTAAGCAAGACTTCTTCTTTCATCTTATTGCAGGGCCTGCCAGCTCCCTACCCCTGGATGCCGTGCACCCAGAGATGCTGCTGGAGCCCCGGGCATGGCAAGCCCCGCACAAGGCTGCTTCACCGTGAACGCACCGGGCACCGGCCAGGCACTGCTGCACCCACACAGCTCTGGTTCAGTGGCTCAGCAAGGAGCTGCCAACAAAACCCTGCACCACAGATGCTGTTTCCACCAAGTCTCTCTAGCTTTCCTCACTCTTCAGGCTGGACTTGTCCTCCCACCAGAAGCTGGGATACCAGCACCTCTCTGAGGGTCACAGACACTGCGTGCCTCAAAGCACAGCTTTTCCCCTCACTCACCCAGAGGGTCTGTGGCTGGACAGACAGGGCAGTGGACCTACATCTGTACATATCGAATATGGAAGAACAAAACTATGTAGACATCACTGAAAAAAAAGAAATTAAAAAATCATACCTAGCAATTACAAAAGTAATTACTTAGATGCAACGTTTACTCTCATTTGTAGTTTGAGCTCACAGTGAAATTGCTAAGATTTGTCCAGCAATCAAGAGCAGAAGTAAGTCCAAAACCAATTCAAAGTTTTCAAAATTTAGAAAAATTTGTGTTCGCAGCCAGTTAAATGGGATAAACTCTGCTGAATTTGATACATCCACATTGATGCACGAGAAAACTTGCTGCCCGTATTGCTTAAACCTGTGGGCTGGTGCCTATCTAAATCATCAGAATATAAATGTAAATTTCCTGTCTGCCCACTGCTGAGAACATTCTAGTTCTTAACACCATGATGAACAGATAAAATGCAGTGATCCCTACAAAAGCTGCAACGAGCAGTCATGGGAGCTTGGGCCTTTATGTTGTAGAGATGTTTTCCTATCTCAGAGACTCTCTTAAGAACAATTTTGGGTGGCTGTGCTGGTTTTGGCTGGGATAGAGTTAATTTTCTTCATAGTAGCTAGTATGGGTCCATGTTTTGGATTTGTGCTGGAAACAGTGTTGATAACACAGGGATGTTTTAGTTACTGCTGAGCAGTGCTTACACAGAGTCAAGGCCTTTTCTGCCTCTCGCCCCACCCCGCCAGCGAGCAGGCTGGGGGGGCACAAGGAGCTGGGAGGGGACACAGCCGGGACAGCTGACCCCAACTGACCAAAGGGATATTCCATACCATATGATGTCATGCTCAGGATATAAAGCTGGGGGAAGAAGGAAGTAGGTGGCATTCGGAGTCATGGCGTTTTGTCTTCCTAACCATTACGCTGATGGAGCCCTGCTTTCCTGGAGATGGCTGAACACCTGCCTGCCGATGGGAAGTAGGAAATTAATTCCTTGTTTTGCTTTGTTTTTATTCAGTACTTTTGCTTTACCTATTGAACTGTCTTTATCTTAACCCATGAGTTTTCTCACTTTTAATCTTCTGATTCTCTCCCCCATCCCACTGGGAGGCAGTGAGCGAGCGGCTGCGTGGTGCCTGGTTGCCGGCTGGGGTTGAACCACAACAGTGGTGCATTAACATCACAATTTTTCTTTGTTGATTAATGTAGGAATTAATTTTCTCTCATATGAAACTCATATAGAGTAAAAACAGTCCCTGAGGGAGGGACAAAAATCAACCAAACAAACAACAAAATATCCAGACATAATCCTTGTTGCAAAGTTAGTACCATCTGAAATTCTGCATCTGCTTACTGTTAATAGAGAAACTATTAGAACATTTGGTCAAAGGTCAGGAAGCAGCAGGGGCTACTTAGGAACTTTGCCATAGCAAATTAATAGATTCAAATGGAAATGTGACTGGAAAATATGTTTTCTATCTCAAGTAAAATCACCTGACCAGGAAGTCTCATCAGAAACAAAAGTATTCTACACTCTGAAACAAACAGCCAGGTGAGTCTGATCTTATATACACTGAATTCAGTGGGCATAATTCTAGTAGGATACCTGGAAGCAGAAATAGATCAAATCTACTCTGACTAATTATAAGCAAAAATAAAACCTTTCTAGTGAAAAATCATTGTTTTAATAGAATGCCCTAAATTTTACCAATTTTCACAAGACATTCAAAAGCCTGTGGAAGAGAAATTTTCATCTCTCCTACCTTACCAAAAGGCAAAAAAAAATTCCTTGTTTTTCATCTGTGATGAGTTCCACAGTGTTGGGTCCTTGGAGCATAGCCATAGGGTAGGGAAGTCCATCTGCACAGCAAATAATACAATGAAATGCCCAGGTTTTGTTCTGAACCATAAATCAGTCACCACTTATATAAACACCCAATTCTACTGAATTCCATCCAAGTCTCCTCCAGCTCCCAGAAGAATATGAGTGGGGCTTACACAGCCCACAGCTCACTGAGCTTGAAGTTTTGTATTGCGTACCTGAGAGGCACAGCCCAGAACTTTATCTTCAGACCTTCCTGAAGCTATTGTGTGGCCAGGATCATATAAGAGTCTACAAATGCTAGTGCAGGTAACAGGGTGCCCGTAGTTGGCAGGATGCTTAATTTTTAATCTTGCATACTTTTCTTTTCAAAATTTTGTCTCAGCAAGTTGCTCTGGACATACCATTCACATTATAAAAAGTTGCACAAGTATTTTTCTTCAAAGATGCCCTTAATGCTATCTAAATTAGCTGGCAACAACATCAATAATATTATGTAAGGATGATACAGCTCCCTATTTGCCAACAGAAGATTCATTACGCATTAGCTATTGTTCTGACACCACATGGTGAAACTTCTCCTCAGTTTCCACTCAGCCTTTCTGAAGAGAATGTGCCTGTGAACTTGGCAGGTGCTCTGTGTACTGTTCCTGGTCCATGGAGATCATTTGTAAGATAAGAAACTATAGATTGTATGGCAGAGAAGCAAAGAGATTCTAAGAAAAAATACTCAAAAAAATTTGTGGAATAGGAAATAATTTCTACATATTACATTGCCTTTTCAGTTACTGCCATCAGAAAACTTTTAATCAGTGTTTCATTTTTACTAATCTCACACACACAAAATAAGCAACACAGAGGACTGGAACCAGTTATGAAGAGAAGCCAGCAGAGTCCCTACAGATTCAGAGTTGTCCCCAGGGCTAGGCTAGAGTTATAAGTTATAAAAAGCTCAAGTCTGGCTTCTTCCACTCTACCCAAATTAAATCCAGCCAAATACCAGCAATAGGCTCCTTAATCTCAAAGGAAAATATCAAGAGATAAGAGAGAAGAGACCTTCAGAATGACCGTGCTTACACTGCTCACAAAGGGATTGATCCTGTGGCTGCATTCCCAAGGCAAGGGCATCTGGGGATGGAGAAATTCTGTGGAGTGACCTTTAGCTTCTTGATTACTGGAAAGTCAGCAGACTCTTCCAACACCAACGTTCCCTCCTTTTTATACCAACAAAGATTTAAGGGTTCCTGCTCTCCCGCAGATGAGAGCTCCTCAGTACTTGGAGGCCTCCCCAGAAGCAGAAAGGCAGAATACCCTGTGCCACTTGCATAGCTGGGGCAGCTGCTCCTGCAGCCTGTAGCTGCAACCCACCCAAGAGGTTTATGGTAAAGACTAGTTAGCTATTGCCACAGGTAGGCAGCTCACAAATGCCACTGTCTGCTTTGGTGGAGAAAGCTATACAAAGCAGACTTTGCGCACACTAGAGAATTCCCCTCCATCACTTCCTCCACTCCACTCTGCCTCAATTTCTTCTCACAACTGGTATATGGCAGTTTGTCTGTCTTTCATGCTGTTGCCTCCTTTTTCCAGTGGCTTTACACTCTCTGACCAATTTCAAGTAAATGTGACAATAGGATACCTGCCAAAGAAAAAATGTTCTCCAGGCTGCAGAAACACAGACAAGGAGAGGGGAGATTTTGTAGTGAAGAAAGGGCTACAGTGTGGATGCCATTTAGATTAGACATTGGGGAATCCAGACACAAACCACGACTCTGCAAGACCGGCATGCCATTAACTCCGCTGCTTGTGTAATACTTTGACAGTCATGCGTGCAGGACCGTTCAGTCCTTTCGTGATTTATCTAGGGAAAGTGGTACGTCATCAGTACAGGAAGTCAAAATCAGTTATTAACTGTGCAGTGTTTTCACACCTGGAGGAACTTGCTGTGTTTAAGATTATTATGCCACCAACAGATTTGCTTGAAAGTGGCCAAATGCTGTGTAGGAAGCTGTTGGGAAAAGGCAGTGAGTAGGTAGCAGACAATTGTATTAGTCACTAGGATAATTCTGTTTAGACAAAGATTACCAAATATAAAAAATGTAATTGGTAAGATGTACAGCTACTTTGAAAAGTGTTTACTTATGAAGCAGCTTCTGTAAACACAGAGCTTGCTCAGAACCTGAATATAATGAAAATCATAAAATTTTCAGGGCAGTACAAGTTTCTTATGCAAGTAGAAGATTGTTCTAGAGTTCTGTTTTAAACATGACAACATTAGGGAAAAATCATACATTGTACAAGAAACCTTGGCTTGCACCCTGTAGAAAAATTCTTTCTGTTTGTTAGGCTCCTGTCTTCCTCTACATTTTCTGCTCTGCCTTTCAGTAACTAATCAAACATATAATCAGCTCTTTTGTGCCTGTAAGGAAGTCTATGTGAAGGAGAAAGTTTATTATAATGATTTAGTGAAAACAGAGAAGCAGTGTGGTTATCCACGACCATGTCACGGTCTTTCCGGCATCTGTAGGAAAATTCATATTATAGTTTTGTAACACAAGGCTTTGGTAGCAATAGTGCCTTAAAGTAGTCCTCCTCAGGCCTGTCAGCCACTTACTCCTGGCACACTGGCCCCCGTCACCATGCCAGACCATATCAAGGAACAGATTTGACTTTAAAAAAAAAATAAAACTAAAGATGACTCTTTTTCTTTTTTCCTCAGAGTTGTTTTACCAGGGCAGATCAACATCCTGAGGTGGCTCACATTATAGCTGGGCAAACACTTGGACCAGTGCTCCTGAAAGAGCAGCAACGTGCCACAGGTGCCTGGGGTCTGGAGCTGGAGCAAGAACATCTTTGCTGATACAACATTCAGGACTTCCTGCTGTAAAACCACAGCCTCAGGCTCCAGCTCGACTATATGCAAAAGCCAGCTGTGGCCTTCTATTGCCGATTAGGCATGCCACAGACAGTTCAAACAAACTGTTGATCCTTTCTAGAACCATCCCAACATCTCCAAAAAGTTTTGCTGGTTTGCAGTTGTGCCCCCAGGATTTATGGTAGCAGATGCTACCTGTGTGACCAGGGGCTACCCTGCATGTATTTCTGTCAACCCATTCTTTCCCTCTGGTGCCTTCTGCTCTTTAAACACAAGTTTATGCCTGTGTTTTCCATTTCAATTTTTCACCCAATTTCTAGTCATTTACATCCAGATCTTGACCTCAGATTTGTTCTTCAACTTTATGAGTTACTTGCCTCAGTCCCTCTCCAGCCCTTGGTTTTGTGTCCAGCATGCCATGTGACAGCATAATATCGGTGCCAAGCCAGAACCTCTCCCCCTGCACTGCAGAGGCTTATCCTTCTGCTGGATCTCATCCCACACCATGAGCCCTGACTGGGAATCCAGTGGAGACAACAGACCTGTTAGCACTGTGGCAGGACACCCCTGGGTGGCTGGGAGCCTCAGTGAGATGTAGTGTCACACAGGTGACAGTGTGTGCTCCAAAGGGGCTGGCAGAGAGCAGAGCCCAAGATGGGGTCGGGGTGCAGGAACAGCATGGGATGCCAGGGACAGCTGCACATACAGGAACGTATCTTGCCCGTACTTCTGGGAGCTTATCCACATCCTGAGTGGGACCGTATGTCCTGCAGAGGCCCCAAGGACTTGACAGGAGAATCCTAGGGCTTTCCTGTACTTAGGTATAGTTTGTCTACCTAGGAGGAGGGGGCAAGGATTTATGGGGAAGAACTGGGAAGGAGGGAGGGAGAAATCCCTCATAGATAGAGACAGGGCTTTTAGGAGTCAGAATAACCTCAGTTCCCCAGTAACTCTAGGAGATAACTGAAGGTCAGTGTAAGCTGCTTCCTGACTAGTAAAAAGCTTGTCCTTCCCACCTATTTATGTTTCTCATTACTTTCTAGCTTTACAGCTGGAAACAGCTCACGCAGAGAGTGCTGCTGCTCCCATCTCCTAGCCTGCTCTGGCCTAAGCTTCTTTGCCTCTGTGCCTGCTCAGCCTCTGGAGCAATGCCACATTCTCTGTGACAACTCCTAGCCTGACCTCGCAACACCCTCTGGTCCCAGATTCCATTTCTGCCCCACCTCTGGAGCAGCTCCCAGTGCTTCCCAGCAGCCTTCTTCCCTGCCACCCATACTCCTCCAGTTGCATGCTACTGGCTTTCACTGCCAGTTGGATTACCTTTTTTGAGAAGAGATGCAGACAAAACACAAGCACAGCCCCAGCAATGGCTTACTGAGCAGTAGGTTATGAGAAGGGTGCAGTATATACCAGGACAGCGGGCTTCTTCATTAACACTCTGGGGACACTTTTTCCTGTTCACATGGCCTGGACCCATCTGCTATTGATTTGGGCAAGTCCTGACATGGATGGGTGCTGTATTAAGCTAGCCTGCAAAAAGATACTTGTAGAATGTTCTGTCTCCATTGCATCAGTCTTCCCTACTCCTTGGATCCCATTTTATCAGTCCATCCTGCTCACACAAGAGATCCAGGCCAAGGATCACAGTTCCTCAAAAGCTATAATGAAACCATGCATGTTCCAGAAAAGCAGCGTTCACTTTCCCCTGGACATACTCTGCACAGGATCAGCACTGCTCAGGACTGTTCAGAAAGTGCCAACCACCTCAAAAGATGGCCCAAGCACTTTGCCAAAATTAGTAGAATGAAGAGCCAATGGAGAGAAAATGACAGGTTTTACTTTCTCAGTTCAGGGGTACTGACATCTTTGGCCAAAGCTGGATGACCACTAGTGGCTAATCTGCAGCCACAGAGCACAGGCACAAAGAATTGACTGGAAGCCACCCTCTCAGACCATGATTCACGGCTGCCATGAATCAGAACCACGTAACAAGTGCCCAGAGGTCTTGCACACAAGCAATGAGTGGGAGCAGCATGGGGCAAGGAAATGTTGAACGCTGTGTGAGATGTGGTGCAGTGATAATAAGACCCCAGGAGCAGTCACCTCCTCACCTCTCCAAGACCTGTACTTATCCCTGCTCCATAGGCCCAACCCCTCCAGCACACACTCAAACACAACAGATTCCATGATCTGGTGGACTAACAGCAGGCTGCAAGACATACCTTGTGTCTGAGCATCAGCAAGACTTCATCTGTGATTTAATCCATATTTCATAATCTCTACATTGCATACAGCCTAACACTGAAGGAAGCCAGTGGCCAGCAACATATTTCAGGCTCCACAGAGGCTGGCAGAAGCTTACCCAAGCCAAGATCCATGCTGCAAGGGTTGCTGCAGCATTTCTTAGTAATTCTTGGTAGGATGCTAAAGGAAAACACTACTTTCACAACGACAAGATGCAAATAATGACTAGCTCTGACACTGCTTAGAAAAGCTACTTCCTGAGACAGTAACTGATCTGAGAGACAGAAGGCTGAACTACCAAGAAAACTGTCCTAAAATCTCTACAAGGGAACGGACTATAGACCAGGAAATCTATCATGCAACACATCCCTAACTCATGCCAGCACAAAATCATCATTGTCATATGAGCTGACTTATTGGGCCAAAGGGAGACAGGTCCAACTACAACCACACCTTAAACTGTCTTAAAACTTTTCAACTGACAGATCTGCCATGGATATAAGTGCTCATAAAAGCACACCCTCACTGATCTCTGGACTTCCACATGGTATGCAGATCCTGACACATCTTCTTCCAGCTACCCTTTCTCAACTTTGGCAAGCCAATCAACCATTCAGTGAGTGTTCTGCTTATCCCTCCAGGAATTGAGTTGCAGATCAGATCTGGGTATTTTATGCTGGTTAAACCTGCATTAATGGCAGTAATTCCAAAAGGGAATGTCTGGGTTTCCCAGGAATGCTGCCACAGGCATCAGAACAGTCACTGTCCTTCTACTGTGACACTTCTGCCCTTCACACATACCTCTCAAAGCCACGAAGCCTCACAAACAGGATGTTCCTGGTTGATGTCCTCTCTTGGCCAAGTAGAAGGGTTTGTTCTTCTGCCTCAGCCAGTTTTGGAAAGGTATTTGTATTGTTTCAATTCTCTGAGACAACACAACAAAGCAGATGGATGACCGAACCCATGGTATTTAATTAATTAATTGGTCATTATACCTCCTAAGATTGTTACTGGAGCATTACCACAGCACCTTCACCTGCCTTCAGCCATAGTCCCATTTTGCAATGCAGAGAATGGTGACTTATGGTAGGTGCCCCAAAATTAATCTTTTCTATTTTTATGTAATTTTGGGGCAACGACAGGATCTAGGTAGGGAGCAGAGATAGTGAAAATGTATTCCACCTATGATGCTTCACTCTGGCATTTAAGTGCCAAGTCCACAGAGATGTTTAAATAAACACTAAATTACTATTTAGCTACCAAACTTCTAAGTGATTTCAGTGAAGGTCTAGGCGCTTAGGTTCCACTCTGTATCTTAAGCTTTTTGAGATAGACCAAACTTATTATTATAGAATGAGGCTACACACTTAAGTGATGGGGAAGAACAAGAAGAAAAGGCAATGAGAGCAGAAAGATGATAAAATTTATAACTAACTTCTTATCAAAGCAAAGAAAGATGACTTAGAATGTGACACATAGATCTAAAAGAAATATTGGGATTGTTAAGCATCCTGGTTTCGGCTGGGGTATTTTTCTTCCTAGTAGCTGGCATAGTGCTGTGTTTTGGGTTTAGTTTGAGAATAATGCTGATAACACAGTGATGGTTTAGTTGTTGCTAAGTAGTGTTTATACTGGTCAAGGACCTTTTCAGCTTCCCATGCTCTGCCGGGTGCACAAGAAGCTGTGAGGGGGCACAGCCAGGACAGCTGACCCCAACTGGCCACAGGGCTATTCCATACCATATGGCATCACAGTCAGTATAGAAACTGGGGGAGTTGGCTGTGGGGGAGCGATCGCTGCTTGGGGACTGGCTGGGCTTCGGTCAGCGGGTGATGAGCAGTTGCATCACTTGTTTTTCCTGGGTTTTGTGCCTCTCTTTTTTTGTTGTTGTTGTTTTCCTTTTCGCTACAATTTATTATTATCATTATCGTTATTATTTTATTTTAATTATCAAACTGCTCTTGTCTCAACCCACGAGTTTTCTTCCAATTCTCTCCCCTATCCCACCAGTGTGGGGAGAGTAAGCGAGCAACTGTGTGGTGCTTAATTGCTGGCTGGAGTTGAACCACGACATTAAGTCAAGAGCCTTAAAAGTTCAGAAATTGACAGTCTGGCCCATCTGTATGTGGGCAGTGGGAAGGACTCTGCAATCCTTTCTGTTCAAGCACACACACCAGGACTGAGCTGCATGCTGGGGAGTTTCCAGGATATCCCAGGCCACCAGTTATCCACAAGGCTAACAATGGTGCACCACTTACCCTTCAGGTAGGCTGGAGAATGCACTAGAGAAAGCAGGCAGTTGTGACAAGGCTGTGTCCCAGCTCCTCAGTTCCCTAAACAGATGGATGAGGAAAGCCTCACTGTTGGATAAATCTTAAACCCCGAGTCACCTTAAACCAACACAGAACTCAGGTAAGACTAAAGATAAAATGTAGATAAAAGAGCAGCTGTTCATCACTTCCAAGATAGAAGTCTGCAGATTTTACAGAAATTACTGAGGGAATCAGAAAATTTCTTGTTCTGATATCCAGATGATTTGGTTCTTAAATGGGATTAAAGTATATTGCCCTTGACTAAGACCTGACATGACCAACCTGTTCAGGATGATTGGTAGTTTGGGGTGATTCTTCCCCACAATCTTTAAAACATGTTGTACCACACTCTGAGTGTGTTTCATGACATAAGCTCCACATCATACCTTTCACAGACTGGTGGAAAACACCCAGGTGCTCTCAGGACACACTGAGACACATTTCAGAGACAGAGAGGGTTAAAAAAGTGAAAAAGAAAGGCATGATTGCTCTTCTTCCCACCGACGACAGCCTTAAACTCTTCATTTCACTCCTGTGTCTTTTCCATACCCACCATGTGATGTGGCTCTTGACTTTTCAGTATTCAAATCAAGCATGGGGAACTGGCCCACAAGGGCAAGCCCCTTGCCCTTATGAGTCAGAAAGGACCGAGCATGCTCAACCATGAAAGACCTTCAGAAAATTTTGATCTTCCATTTTAAGAAGCCAGTGCTGAGCTACTTGTCAGTGGCCGGAATGTGGGACATTTTTAATTAGAAAAGCAACATGCTTGCTACAGATTCAAAGGTTACCCTCTGCTGATATTTGAGGCCCTGGTCTGACGCACAAGGGCAAGGGATCACCTGAAAGAAGGTATCACACATCAAAATAGTTTTAGCATTGCAAAAAACCTCATTCTCTATCCCTAATGTAGACTTATCCCTTTTGTTTGTCGGTTATGGGACTTAATCCACTGTATTTAACTATTCTCAGTTTTATCCTCCTCGTCTTAAGGAACGATTGACATTAAAGTATCTGGAGCAGATTTTGTGCAAGGACTTTCATGAGGGACTGGCTCAGGATTTTTACTTTTTAAGGTTTATACCAAAAGCAAAGCTGTCCATTTTGCAATGCTGTAGAGTTTGGCAAGAGATCATGTAACCCATGTAAAGTTGTGTGCAAAGTGTACAGGATTTTGGATGTCGTTTCTGACAAGGCTCTTGATGTCCTTAGTTAATAGTATGTCATGCATGTTTGCACAGATACATGTATATTCTATGTATATATTCTTGCTTTTGGTGTGTGGTCTGCAGAGATGAACTGCTGAAGTTTGGCCTCAGTGCAAGATGTAAAAGCTTCATGACACACAGCAACTATGACGATAAATGGTCAACTACACAGTCCTTTTTGACCTCAAAGCGTAGAACCCCTTATAATTTTCTCAAAAGACATCTGAAGACATTTCCAGCTTTCAGCAGAGACAGTTTACAGTATTTAAATAAGAGGAAGGTCAGACAGACTACACTTGACACTGCGGGGAACTGACAGATGTTTTTGAGAAAAACCGAAAAAGGTCACTTAAAAAAAGCAGTGGAAAGATTCCAATTTCTTTACTACATTGGTAATAAAATGAGGTTTCAGCAACAGTCACAAAAGAGAACAGGGAATTTCCCATGATTTTAGGACTTGTTCTCCTTCTGTGTCCCTTTTCATATTTAAAAGCAAATACACATTATGTAACAGAAGGGACATAGTTAATAATATATATTATTAGCTAGCAGCGCATTTCTAGCAACTGAGTAAAAGATTATAAATTCAGAGAAATAGCACAAGAAACCTGCAAAATCCATTACTCGTGTAACACAGTTGGGCTGTCTTCCAGCCCACTTGTGCTTTCCTTATCTGAAATGGAACTACTAACTTTCCTGGTTTACTAGTAATTCTATTTATAGTTTACATGAGTTTTCCCTTACATAGAGTCTTAGAAGGAGTCGTTCACCAGGAACTGAACCGAAAGTGCCCAAAGGATAAAAGGAGGGGAGTAAACATGTGGACACAGTAGGGAATGGGAGTTCAAGCACAGATTAACAGTGGAGGTTAACAGTGAGCTGCTGACAGGGCAGAAAGGTGCTCCACACAACATAGAACAGACCTGTGCTGCTGGCCCCAACCAGCCACGAGCTTCTGTTTTTTTCCCAGCATTGTACAGAATTGAGCAAGAGGAGAACCCTGTTAGCATGTATCTGATAACACTGCCTGTTTTAGGGCAGAATCACAAATCCATATGGATCCTAATAGATGTCTCTGAACTGCTCTTTCTGATGATGATGACTAAAACCCTCCCAAGAATCATCTCCCAGCCTTTCATGATCCTTACCCTCCTACATTTCCCTAATACATTTCCCTAATATCTAACCAAACCTTTTATTGCAGTTGAAACTCACTATTTCTATCCTACTTACAGTAGGTAGAGAGAGAAAAAAAAAAGCCATTGCTTCTGTATTCAAAGCAACCTTTTATGCATTTGAAGACCAGGATGTCTCCCCTTAATCTTCCCTTTTGATTCAGCAACTCCAGAGTGCCATTTTTTTTCCATCTTTCCTCATAGATCATGTATCCTAAAAGACTCCTTATTGCTGTTCCTCTTCTCTGAATTATCTCCAATCTGCCTACATCCCTCTAGCCATACTGCTCCAACTAGACATAGTGCTGCAGATAACGTTTTGCTAATGTTAAGTGGAAAACCTTGATGTATCCTGCAAGCTAAGCTCTTAGTTTTTATAACCCAGGATTTGTCATTTGCAGAGTAAGCAGCACTGTTGATGCATTCTCATGTTTTCACCCATGCAATTCTTTTTCTGCCGTTTAACTTTGTTCCCCACCAAAACCTGTGACAGACTGTTTGATTTGTTTTAAAATCACATCCTATTTTTATCAGAAAATTTCTTCAATTTGTCAAGATCATTTTGAATTCTACTGTCCTTCAATTTACTGAAAATATTATCAGATGCAAGACATGCTCATGAAGCACCTGATTCTGCCACTTTACCCATGCTATACTAATCTACATCACGTTTCCCTGATTTGCTTATCTGAACAGTATGAAAAGTCTCAGTAAAATCACAAACACCTGAAACCTACCCCTTCACCCATGATCACAAGGCCAGTCACACAAATTCTTAGAAGGGAAATAGACTGATCTGCTTAGAAATAGTTTAATAGTTTATTATTACTTGAATACCAGAAAAAAAAATTATTGTAGAATTAAACGTAACACTATGATCAGTTTACTGCAGGAACGCAGGATCTACTGGAAGGTCAGAGACTTCACAGGTAAGCAGTAAATAGGTAGTGTTCAAAAGGAAATAGTAGAAAACATCATCAAATGCACATGAAGATTGTTACGACAATGTGAAAAATGTTTCTAAACTGTAATCTAGGAGTGATTTTAACAATTGGAGGACATCCTGTCATTTCCAGGAAAAGAGAAAAGCCTATTTTATCTTGTTTACATATTCCCGGCAAGAAACAATAAAATCATATTTCCAAACTTGTTTTTAATTCAAATAGCCTGAAAATTCTAGACGGATACTCCAAAAAAAAAAAAAAAAAAAAGAGCAAATGCCTTTCTTAAACAAGAAAATTATTGGCTAATTATGCCTGTTCTGAAAAGTGATTTTAATGGGTCAAATAGGATCTCTTTCAACTACCTATAAAAGTGCTTCAGTCATTACAGTTAAGTATGCTGATGACGGGGGTGGGGTTTCACACAGACAATACTTCTGTAGCTTCCTACTATTATGACAATGGAATATTTCAATTTTCATCCATTAGATCTCATGAAATCATTGAAGGAGTTAATCAGTTAAAAGATCAGTTAATGTATGGATAGAATCAGTGAAGTTGGAGAGGACCACTGGACGTCATCTACTCCAACCCCCTGCTCAGGGCAGGGCCAGCTTCAAAGTCAGATCAAGTTGCTCAGGGCCTTGTCCAGTCAAGTTCTGAAAATCTCTGGTTCATGTTATTGTTCCAGTTGTTATCCACCATGAAAGCCTGTCTTGAGGAATGCTGTTGTAATTTGCCACATCAGTTGACTTTACCATGCATACTGCACATAGTACAGCCTTGGTCCTTTCACAGTAGATGCAGCCAAAGTCGATGACTGCAGCATCAGCACTCTATTTACCACATACTTTTTGTATTTTATTCAAATAGGCACTCCTAAAAGAGGTGCTGCCAACATATATGATATGAACTGTAATGGTTAAGTAGCAACCAATTAATTTGAGGAGTCTCTTTGCTCGTAATATCTTCGTGCTTACAGAATCACCTCTAAAAACCTTCCAAACAGTATTAGAACTACAGCTTCCAAACATATTTATGATATTATTTAGCAAAGAAACCAACCTTCTGGGGACTACTACAGAACAAGGAAGGTGGGATTTGGCATCAGCAAGCTATGTGAAAAGCTTTGCAATTTTTCATAATGAGAAAGGAGGATTTGTCAGCCAAATACCATGCTGTGTAGACAAAGTGCCCCTGGGAGACACAGATAAATTCTGGAGCACCTCACTGGTGGAATGGAAAGTATGAATGCCTCTGAATGCTCACAAAAGTACACGTAGGAGTGCAAAAGAATTATATTTCACTTAGTGAAAGTCCACAAGCCTACTTCAGTTTCAAGAACCTGATGTCAGCTAGTAGAAACAAGTCTAACATGGGCAGGTCTTCCAGTCATAGCACTGCTGGATAGAAGTGTGGGTAGATAACTACTCTCATTAATAAAATTTCCATTCATCTATTCAGCATCAAGGAATAGGAGTTCCATATAAACTGAGAGGAATGCTCCCACATCCTTTCCCATGTGTTAGGGCATGCAGGTTGGCATAATGCTCAGAGTTCTTGGATTCAATTAATTTAAATTATCTCTTCTCTATTGATCCCTGTGCAGGAGGGAGAACCTAGGGAAAACTTAGAGATTTTATGTACATGTTTCTTAAAAAAAAATTTATGAACTGAAACACACTTCATCTAATCTTAACACTATTTTCAGCCAACTTTTTTTGTTGCTTCACAGCAAAAAAAGAAACCCTTCAAATAAAATAAAATTAAAAAAAAAAGAAAATTGCAGAACTAATTTAAACATTCAAAAATCATTATTTTAATTTAGACTCCTTTGAGAAACAACCTTATTCTTAATATATTTCATCCTTGTTTGATTCTGTTACCGCTTTACATGTTTAAAAACAAACGTCCTGAAAATAAAACATGTGATCTACCACAAAGTAAATAATCTGATGGAACTGTTTCCTGGGAAAAAAAGAAGAGTTACAGCCTACTTCAGCTAGTCCAATCCCCACTTGCAGCCATGCTAATTTTTCTATATATATCCATAAATCAATATGTTCTCACCACTGAACATCCCCGCCACTACTGAAACCAAAAATATATCTATGCAGTGCAATGAAGCATCCAGCTATTTACCATGGCCCGGCTTCCTCTAAAGATTAAAATGAACCAGCCGATCCTGCTTCCAGCCATGTCTACTTTTTGCTCTCACTCTTTCCAGGAGCCCAGTTAGATGGGTGCACACTGGAACCCTTGAAGTGAGTTCTCTTCCTCTTTGCCAGTGCTCTACTGGCTAATAAAATAACCCTTCTTTCCACATTCATAGCATAATCCTTACCAGTGCTGCATTCTTGTTACTCCCCAGTTGGTATCTGCAAAGAGACAGACTCTACAGAGGCTTTCAGTCATATGGTTCCCTCCATACCATAGAGCATGGGGAAGAATATGGGAGGATTGCTTTCCATTTAGAAGGGATTACCATTTATTAAAGCTCAGTGAGAGAGTTGTACTGTCCTGGTGCCACATTTTCACTGCCATCATGTCCCTTTCCTGAAACAGCAACACTGGCATTTTCTGTAATATCAAAGTATTATTTCAAGATGGTAGGTGGACGCTCTACCCCCAAAATTATCCTATAATGAACTCAATTTTTTTTTGCCAGGCACTGGTTCACAGTGAATGCTGCAGACAATCATACACTGATACAAGAACTACCAAAGGCTAGCTCAAGGTGACAGTTATGCTCATGTTATATGACCTGACGCTAGCTCTAGGGCAATTCAGTTTTCAAAAAAAAATTTTATATGATTACACCAGGTGGGCTTGTTTGGCCCCCATTTAGCTCATTTACTATTAAAGTGATGTTATGTGAACATCAAAGAGGAGAGTTCAGGATCATTCCTACAAATTTCCTAGAAATGCCCCAGCATTGCCTGCTATACAGACACATGTCTTGCAACATGAATAATGAGCTTAGTCCAAACTACCTAAAGGAACAATATGGAAATGAAGCATCAGTCTGAAGATCACCCAAAGTTTTTGGCTGCTCTGGTCCTGGCCAATTCAGGTAGAACACAGACACGGTCAGAAAGACTTTGACTATTTGGATCTACCCAATTGAAGGAAGATGACCATAGAGACCATCTAAGGAATGGAGAAACCCTGTTTCTCTGGGAAACTACTCTGAAGGGAAGGGTAGAAGAGGAGTTAAAGCAGATTAAGGGAAAAAACCCCAACAATATAGTATTAGTTTCTTGGGATAAAACTTGTAAAGATTATATGCATTTTAGCTGTAGAAGTTGAGAGAAGAGGAACAGAGAAAGACCTAAAGTCTTAATGCTAGACACAAACTCTGACACCTGAGAAGTGGTTTGAGCTCCTGAAAGTAGGTGTCAGATGCACAGATAGTGAATGCTCCAACTAAGGGAATGCTAGATTGCTAATACTTCACCTGAGGAAACACCTCATTAATAACTTTATGAGAATAAACAGTTATCCTGACTACAAAAGATAACTCACCTCTGTACATTCCAGTCACTCAGCTCTTACCAAAAAGGAAACTTTTAATAGTTTAACAAAGGCATGAACACTGAAAGAGACAATTTAATGACTCACCAAACATGTTAAGAACCCAAAGAGAAGGGAATGTCCCTAGAGGAAACATCTGGACAGATCAAGGGCTTTTTACCTTGTTTGGTTCTGGAAAATATAATCTTTCAAGACTAGCTTCTTCCTCTAAGTAGACAAAAGTCTTCTTAGTGGAAGACTAATTTTCCCAAGAAGCATTGGCTTAGTTATATTTGGTGAAGAAAATAAATACACATATTACAATATGTGAGTGATACAGAGAATCTGTCAGAGATAAATATATTCCAGGGAAACTTCTTTATTTTTCTTTATTATCAGAATTACTTCATCTTAAAAACAAAGGGTGTTTGGTTTTGTACAGTGAAAACTGAAACTAAATTAATCTCATTTTCTAAATCTCAAGACTTACTTGCCAAATTGCTCTGTCTCAGCTCAGACTTGGTAACATTTAATAAATGGTGGAAGAAACAGTGGGGAGCATGCTGAATCTTTGAAGACTACAAATGAAGCAAATGCACACAAATTTCTCTGACTTCATAGTGTTCACTTCTCAAATGAAATTTAATTCAGCACGGACTCACAGCTGTCCCCAAATGTTGTTTATACTAGGCTGACCACTCTGCAAGTATTATCTGTGATCAGATCCCACTTACTTTGCTGTTTCTCACAAAAGAACCCTAATGTTTTTGGTTGTCCCTGCTGACACGGAACACCAGGATATGTCCACTGCTGTCAGAGTGGAACTGGTTGGCACATTAGGAGAGCAGATGCAGTACCTTTCTGGTCATATCAATGAGTATCACAAACAACTCTACTCTTATTTTCAGCTTGCTCGATAATTGGCACCATGGATATTCAGCACGCTGTAATGAACACCTGACAATTCTCAGACACCCATGCAAGCTGATACCAATGTAGACCAATTATTCTCTTAAAATACCTCCCTGGCTCTCCTTTCTCACTCCTGACTTTACCCTGTAACTTGATTTGAGATGGAACATAACCACTCAAAAGACCACTTCAAACTTGAAACTGGTCATCTCTATGGCATACGGCGGAGAGGCATATATTCAAATGAGTAGGAGAATGTTTGGAAATGAAGCAACTGTTATAATGACTTGGAAACTATGTGTTATTGAACTGTATAAAAAAAGAACAACAATTCTGAAAAAGCAGCTTTGAAATACACAGTTGGAGTTCATATGTGGTTTTGGTTACAACTTGTCCGAGCACTTGCTGTGCTATGGGGGAAGCTTCGTCATAGAAATAGGAACTTATATGGTATTTAATAAGTTAAACTCTTTAGTCACAACATAGGTCACTGTTTCATGCAGGACTTGCTCAAAAATATTATGTTCATTTACAATCCATATACTTTATAATTTAAATAAAGGCATCCAATTTTTCAGTAAATATTGCCTTTATAGGAAAATGCAGTAAAGTTTAGCTTTTCCTGTATTTACATAACAGTCTGTCCACTGAGACTTATTGTTGTTATTGGTTTGCCTGAAACTATTAACAGCATAAATCTTCTCTGACTTAAAAATCATGTATTAGTCTTGAATACACTCA
>VZTL01066567.1:4263-34512 GCA_013400535.1 Scopus umbretta | reverse complement strand
ACGCTCAGTACAGAAACTGGGAGAGTTAGCTGGAGGGGCAGCGATCGCTGCTCAAGGCCTGGCTGGGTATCAGTCAGCGGGTGGTGAGCAATTGCATTGTGCATCACTTGTTTATTATTATTATTATTATTATTTTCCCTTCCTTTTATGTCCTATTAAACTGTCTTTATCTCAACCCATGAATTTTACTTTTTTTCCTTCCGATTCTCTCCCCCATCCCACTGGGGAGGGTGAGAGTGAGTGAGCGGCTGTGTGGGGTTTAGCTGCCAGCCAGATTAAATCGCAACACATGCTCATTAACCCCACAGCCGAAAAAAAGCACATCTGTAAATTAACCAGGTAAGAAAAGACTATTCTTCTTCCATATTTTTTTTTTCCTAAGGAATTTAGAGTGGACTATTGCCTGAGATTGCAAAGCTAAAGAAGAAAATGTGGGAGCATTATAGTTGGAAGCATTGAATGTATTTCTCTTGTAGTAAAGTAAACCAAAAAATATTTCAGGTTTCTTATGCTGAAATTCTAGAAACATAGGTAACGTCCCTGTTCAGGTGGTGACTCACTGCATGATTCACTCTCTGAAGCTGTGGTTGTCTCTTGGAACAGATGCCGGGTGCACATGCTTTTATCTGTGCTCTTTGGAGACGTGCCTGCACATGTGCTGGATGGGGGTTTGAAAGCTCACAGGCTGCTCAGAGTAGGGCATTTCTGCATATGCTTGGGAGCCTATATTTAGACTGCAAAGATAAGGTCCAGACAACCCGTCAGGATTACAAGGTAGACCCACAATAAATGTAGATGCCAGGTAGGCTTTACAGGTACGGAAGGGTAGGCTGTCTCAGTCACTTTGTTCCAAATTTCCACTGTAGGTAGACACCCAAAATCCAACTCTTAAAAAATTGCCATCTAACCCTGAAGGTACTTTAAGTCCACAGGTATTCATGTTTCCAATGTAAAATATTGCCCAGGTATTTGAAGGTTTTTCTTTTTTTAACTTGTAAGTTTTGGCATCTACAAATCTCAGTGACTGTTTCACATTAAGCCACATAATGGTTTGTAAAGTGGTGTTTCTCAGACAAGGGCTCAGCTCATTAGGCATTTATATTATAATGACTAGATAGAACTCTCCCAAATACAGGGCTGGAGAGTATGCTGGCAATGCTATTTTTCTTCTTTTTGTGTAGATGTTCAAGTATTAACATTCAAGAGGGAAAGAATTTGGGTTCTGCCTCTTCTGCTGCTGAAGGGGGTTGGAAGTTGCAAGCCTAAACTCTCAGAAGAGAGACTTGTTGTGTACACAGCAGTGCATGTTGTGCTGGAGGTTGTGGGTTCATCAAAGCAGTGGGCGCAACAGATGGGGACTGTGAGAATGAGTCAGTGATCTGGTGATTCAGGCACCTGGAAGGAGGAGACCTGGCCTCTGGTTTATGTTCTAACCCATACACAAAGCATTAATGAGAGCAGAGACTGTCCTACTCACCTGTAAAGGTCTGATGACACCACAGGATTTAAGCCCAGGCTCTCTGTTGTTAGGTGGATGTTGTATCCGGCATGACCATGCTGCCAGAAGACCCAGGTTTCTTTTGGGTGACAGCAATACTCACCTATAGAGCAAGGCCATTGACAAATACTCACTTTAGCCTAGCAAGTAATGATTTTTGTGCAAAGTGGGACTTTCAAGTTATGTGATGGAAGGCTAATCTCCATAAATATGAAGAAGTAGGGAAGCAACGTAAGGCAGAGGAACCCAGTAACCTAATCAGTGCCAGCGGAGCACGCCTACTCTCTGGGCTACTACAGGGGAGCAATTCTGGGAGGATCTCCCTGGATCACTTTACAAACTGGCAGGGGGCAGTTCCTGCCTCCAAGGGTATGGGATCCATTATGGTATGCTGGGAAGAGCATTTTGGGAGTGTAAGAGATTTGCTGTGAGATGTTTAGGGGAAGAACAGAAGGTGGGGCAAAGGGAATGATCAAGGTCGTTTGAGGAGGAACAAGTGTGGAAAAATAGAGGGGAAAGGGGATAAAAGGTGTAAACAGTTTGTTTCTGGCAACGCCCTGTGCCTGATCCCCAAAGTGGGTGTGTGTACGGGGTGTGTGTGTGCAGGTTAGACTACCAGCAACTGGATTGGGGTGGCGGCCTAGGGTACCTATGTCCCAGTGCCAGCAGCAGGGGAGACTGGGATCCAGGGCAGCTACTGGTCATATGTGTATATATATGTACGTATTTTCCTGTAACGGGCTTTCGTCCTGATCAGCCAGAGAGGCGAACAGGATCAGGTCTTTTGTGCTGTGCTTGCTTAAGTGCTGTGTTTTCTGTCTGTGTGGCCAACCATGTACATGTGTAGATGTATCTATGGATGTGCACATATGTATATATGTATTGTGTGCATGTGTGTATGCCTATTGTGCGTACACGCTCAGCCTCAGTACAGGCTGGACCTGAGGCCGTGAAGTTGTGGCAGCCTCTCCTCGAATGGGCTACTGGATCTGGCTGTGAATTTGAGGACCCAGGAGGGAGTATGAATCCCTTCACAGAGAAGAATAATGAAGACACCAGCATTTCCTTTCCAGTCATGAATCTAGAAGGTGGCTATGAAGCTAGGACAAGTTGATGCTCTGTAGCGATGCCCAGATTAAGGCATCTAAATTTTGGAAGGAAGGGAGGTTTTCTGAGGATTAAGCTAGACAGCTAGCTGTTCGCTAAACTCATTTCTCCAGATTGTAGACTGCTCCCTTGCATTGAGGCAATTGATTCAGCCTGAAGAAAGCTCTTAGTGCTTGGCTCACATAATAATACATAATGTTATGATATTCTTTCTAAATGCTTCTCTTAATTATGAAAGTTCAGACTTGTTTAGTCATGTAAAAACAGGAGAGGAAGAGAGGGACACATATGCTGCTCATTTTTTGAGTGGGAGAACCGGATGGTACAGAAGTAGAAACTACTGTTTCTCAGGACTGTAAATAGCATTCCAACTGATACAAATGTCCAAATACAAATATATGAGCAGATAAAAAAATAAGAAGAAAACTCAGCATCAACAAAGAAAAGAAACAGATGCCTGTGTTTATTGGCTGCTGTCATCTAGGAAAGTCTGATCCTGGGGAAAAAGCCTAATATATGCAAAATAAAAAAACCACTTGTGCTAAAGTCCTGTCCCGAAAGAAATCACATGTAATTTTATCACTTCAGTGTAACAATGAATTAACCAAAAGTTTTGTTAAAATATGCAGGGAAACAAAATATACTGGTCTGGCTGAAGGTAATGGGAAAAGTTTCACCAAATTCTACCAGAGAAGACTTTCTTAATTAACAGAACAAACCGTTGTTATAGAAAAGTACAAATAAAGTACTACTGGAAGTAGCTGCTAGTCCTCAGCGTGGTGTTAATGGTATTGTATTTGGTTCAGTAACAAAATGAAGTACAGTTATAAATAACACATGGGTCCTAGGGATTAGCTGAATCATATATGGAGACTAGGAGTAGGGATCCATGGAGAAGGAGAAATTTCCTAAAGTTTCATTAACGGACCTCTGATTGGGACTACTACAGTCCTCCAAAATACACTGGTCAGACTTTGCCTGCGTGTGAAATATTTGTGGCTTGTAGTAAAAATGGTAGGATTCAAATAAGCATTTGCTAATCTTTGCCTGATAAAGCAGAAGCCTACATCTTTGAAGGGAAGAGTGGAATCTCAACTTTCTAGCAAAAGCTATGAGCAGGATTTAAGAATTATACAAGGAGAAGAGAAACAGAAACAGTAGCTCACAGTATCTGGGAAAATCTTTTTGTTTCATGTCTGGTTTGTGTCTGTGGTGCTTTTTGGTTATTAATATAAGCTCACTAACAGAAGTTGCTTTGAATGTTTGCACAAAAGTTTAATTACGGGAGAGAAAAGCTGACCGGGGAAAGCTTTCCCAAAGGAAACCTTCAAGATTTTCATATGACTGCACATATAATTTTCTTTTAATTCAGACAGTTTTTATGACTTCTGTAATGTAATTTAACCAAGGATCAGTGCTGCAAATCCAGTTCAAGAATTGCACAATGCACATTTCAAGCTGATTACATCCACTTGCATCTTTTCAAATTACACCCACTTTAGGTGGTAAGATTTAGATACAATGGAAGGCAATATTTCCCTTCAGAGATTGCAGTCACTAGTGATTTTGTCTATTCATATGGAGTATCAGGCTCGGCAAGGTGCTGTCCTGAAACATGCTGAACACTTCAGAATGCCAAATTGACTCGGCTCCTGCAGGAGCCAGCATTGTGCAGCTGGCAGGTGTTTGGCATGTTACAGGGCAAGTAGTGAAATTACATTTTAGGACTTTTCCTTGTAATTACTTTGCCTCGTGGGAACTCTGAATTTTCTTTTTTCTTTTTCCTCTTGCAGATGTTAGTCATGTGAGAGCTATGAGTAAACGAATCATTCTCATTTTATGAATGCTTCGCTTGTCACCAATAATGTGATACTTGCAATTATGTACATGGCTGTATATGCAGTACATATTGTAACTCTACTTATCGTGAACTGAATTTAAACATAAAGGACTTCTCAGTAATTCCCTCTGCAGGAATACAACAGAGAAAGAGCTGATTAATTCATCCTCTACAGCTAGAAGGAAGTAAGTGTCATTCATCCAAAGTGGTGAGAATTACCTCCATTACCTTCATGATGTAGAGAGACTAAAAGCTTCATAGGCACTGTCATAGGTGCCTATGAAGGCACTGTGTAGGATGACTAACCTAGTGGATGAGGGAAAGGCAGTGGATGTTACCTACACAGACTTCAGTAAANCAGGGAAGACGGGCTCGGCATGCCTGAGCTGGTGGCAGGGTTGCAACTCTGCAGCCGGTACGTGGTTCTGCCCACTCTGGTCCTGCTGACCACCTCTCAGCCAAGGAAGAATGCCTCAAGTTGCACCAGGGGAGGTTTAGATTGGATATTAGGAAAAATCGCTTCATGGAAAGGGTTGTCAAGCATTGGAACAGGCTGCCCAGGGAGGTGATGGAGTCACCATCCCTGGAGGTGTTCAAAAAACACATAGATGTGGCACTTTGAGACATGTTTTAGTAAGCATGGTGTTTTGGGTTGACAGTTGGACTAGATGTTCTTAGAGGTCTTTTCCAACCTTAATGATTCAATGATTCTATATTCACAGCTTAGTGTGAGATTTGCTGTAGTAGGTCTACAATATTCAGCAGTGCCTTCCAGCACAAAGTCAATTTCTCGCTTTGGTTATGCTAATTGCTTTCATATGATAAACATAAAAAATTTGATATATTTTCTACTAGATACCTAGAAGGTTTGGATTAAGTTAAGTTTTCTACCAAAACCTCTACTTTGGAATATTTTTTTTCCATAGATAATAGTTTTCTTGGAGGGTATATGTTAATCCTTATTCAAGTATCTCATCCTCTCACTTCTGCTCACAACCCCTTCTGTCCCCTCAGTAGCCTATGACTGAGTTTTCTGAGGCTGCTTAGCAGCTGTGACCCAATGGGTCCAATTCTGCCCATAGGGAAAGGAATCTGAGCTCAGTTATACCACCACCCTGGAGCACCAATGCAATGTGCTCTTTCACATTTACACTCACTGGGAATAAAGCCAAGATTTATAAAATAATAATAAAGATGCTGCTTTTTAAATAAAGTTGCTTCTTTTCAAAGCATGAAATCCTACATTATGAATTTTATATCCCTCCCCTCATCACAGTCAAGATATTCTGGTGATCTTTGAGTCATATTTTAGTCATCCCAGTTTGGAGGATGTGGGGATAGTGAGTTTTTAGCAAAAGAGAGTTTTGTGTCATTTGTGAGGGATAAATTATTATCAACAACAGCTCCTAGTGCTGCAGTATAATAATTTTATATTATTATCTATAGTGAGTGAAAGTAGGAGCAGAGGCTTAAAAGGAATCTTCAAAGCTTGTACCTCGAAATTGCAGGTAGTCATTCAATGTCAGCAATCACAAAGGTCCCCAAACAGTCACAGTACATTCAGAAAGGCCAGAAAAACCTGGCCAACACACCTGCAGTGTACTAGAAATTGCACAACACTTTCTACAAGAATCAAATTTAAAATACTTGCATACAATAAGCCAGAAGCATAAAAAATACACAGGAACAGAGCAGAAGAGACCAAGGCCATGAGTGCATCAGGGCATTTGTTAGAATCTTGGGAATTGCTTCATGCTTCCACCAGATAGAGGAACAAACATTCCTCACACAATCTGGTTAAAGGGATATTTTTTTTTTCCTGGTCTGAAGTTCCATAACTGTTTAAACTGCAAGAATATTTCCCAGATGCACCTATTAGTTACTCACAAGTTTCTCTGCACACTAGTTGATCTTTCAAAACATAATTTAAAAATGAGTATCGACAAATGTCTGCCATCACTCTTTATTTACACTAGCCCCTAGCTGTTCTGTGAAACTTTCACCAAATAGCCAGTGTTTCTTACTATTTAATGGACAAAAAGTTAGCATGAATTGCATAGATCAAGTCAACAAAATTCTGGGAAGTAATTTGCTAGAGATGAGCAAAAAATGAGTGAACTTCTGGCTTGGGAAAATCAAAAGATGATAAAAAGGAGCCTGTATCTTCGTTTCACCTTATCTGGACTCTGCAGCTACAGAGGGATTCAGGTAACATCTTCCAAGGTCACATCATCTCCTTTGGTGACTGCATGTGGATGGATCAGAGATAAAAAAAGTGGACCCAGATTCTGATCAGAGTCCCCTCACTGGGTCCTTGGCAGCTGGCACACTGAGTACAGGAATAGATTTGAAAGATGCCTTCTGTGATCTGTGATCAGCATTTTCTTTGCTTCTGTTTTAGTTTGATCCCATCTCTGTTGAACTATTCTATTCATCAATCTACATACCACAATTTACATTGATATAAAACAAGCTTATAATGAAAGACTCCAAGGGATGCACTTGAAAACATAGCCAGCTTTCAGTAAGTGTGAGGATGATCCATATCCTTTCAGTGTATGAGTTAGTTATTTACTATGTTGATGCTTAAGAAAACTGGAAATCAGTATCCATCAGAAGAGCACATGTGAGATGGTATGATAAACGGGTGTTCAAAACTGCTTTGCTTTCAGTAAAAAATTCTTATAAATCTTAATGAAGCATTGACAGAATGAAGCCTAAGGTGTTTGGTTTAGTAACTGTGTCCTGTCACCAAGAATTGCTGGAGCTTTTAGTGCCATCTAGTGATGTTTGGGTGGAGTTGAAACGTGGGTATTTTCACAGTATTACATACATGTTATGAATATATCCTGTAATAAAAAACTCTCCTGGATTAGCAATACCATATTTTATCATATAAATAATTCTTTTGTGCATGGATAATATCAGAAATCACAAACATACCAGTCATATCTGCTTCTAGACTGCAACATATCAAACTCTGAAATGCAGGCACTTCTGATGGGAAAACAAGGCAGCAAATTGCACCAGTCTTTCTAAGAGACAAAAAAAATGGTGAATCCAATTTAAAGTAAAAGCACAAATCAATTAAAGTTATGAACCTGCCAGATTTGGACTATATCTAAAACGGAAGCTAGTAATGTATATGCTTGGTGGCCTGATAAAGCAGGAGACAGCAGTTACCTGTTAACTTTGTGTCCTGTAGTTCTGGCCCTGCATCTTTTTTGGGTTTCTGATTTTCCTCCCACCTCCTTCTCTGTCCTGTAGCATATATGTATGGCTATGTATTTACAGACTCCTTGAAAAAGGTTGTTTTTTAAAAAATTGACTGAAGAAAAAGTCTTCAGAGAAACTTTCAAGGTCCAAACCATAGGTAAGGAATTTACTTTCCACATCCAACCCCAGAATAACCCTGAGGTTACAGCCTTTATTGGTGATATTCACATGTTGTGTTCAAGGCCTATCTTTAAAACATATGATGGCTGGATTTGCTGTATTCTTATATCTCTTTCTCTGGATTTTCTTCTGAATTGCTGAAAACCCCTAATTTTAATATGGGAAAAAGAAATTTATTTCAACATTCTGTTTCAGAATGTGAAAGCTCTTCATTGACCAGTTTTGACTGCAGTGTTACAGTGTCTGAATGTAAACCAGATCTTTTCTGAAATATTAATAATATTACAGACTTATCTTCAAGCCTTAGTTAGATGTAAATAATCCTTTACTGACTGATAGTCAAGCACATATGAAGCATGAATTCCTGTCTCAACAGTGCACACAGTCCAAAACCAGAGTGCAAATGCACTCCAGTGGGTGTACTAAGCAAGTAGAAAAACTGGTTTTTGGAAGACTGATAAAAAATGCTAAAAGTGCTTCTGTCTGGATGGTGGGTGCTGGTGGAAACAGGTTTGCTCTGCCCTTGCTCAGAACTGATGGGGCTTTTGCCCAAATGCCTGGGAGCTGAGCTGAGCTAACCTGCCTCAGCACCATCCTGCAGCAGCTTGAATACCTGACCTCTGCAGGGCAGGGTAGGCATTTGAGGATGTCTGAACCCCTTTGTGTAGACACATCCTCTATTAAAGATGTGCAAACTATACAGTTTTTGGTCTTGGGGGGGTGGGGAAGAAATATACAAGCAAGTTACTTCTGCTATTGTATTTAAACTGTATTTCATCCCAATCTGCTTAAATGAGGCAGTGAAGAGGAACCCATTTCATAAATACTGCATGGGAGAGGGGACAGCTTAATATGGACAACTTGCTGGAAAGACCACCAATTTCCCCCTGGATCACCTAAACCTCACTGATAGGCCAGGGTCACAGTGCCAAAGAAGGCAAACAGTGACAGCAGGAGGAATTTACCAGATGTTTATGAATCTTTCATCTGCCAGAGGAAATCATGAGAGAAGCAGAGCTACAGCCCGAGTCAATGCTCAACATTAACACAAAGCAAGCTTGTACTGAGGGTTTTTGTAAAAATTCGCACAACAGGATCACGCCCATTTTGCCTTTGGAGTGACTGCCTTTGACTGTGATGTGTTTTATGATTTAGAATAATTATTCATGTTGTAGACCTAAATTTCATCTGCAGCATCACATGCTGAAACTAGCTGAGTAATAGATAAATTTGGCCCCAGAGTCCCAAAGTATATAGGAGAAGCTGTTCAGATCATTTGGCAAATATCCCCTATGACAACAGGACAAAACCCCCCCGATGACTTCCTATTTCTAGCTTCCAAGACAACAACCATGACTCAAAAGAGCCTCTTTTATCTCTGATGTGAGGGGATTGTATGCCTTTCTCTCAAATGTGGTCCTTCTCATTCCAATGTGTGATAAATTATTGCAATTCCCAGCTGATCTTGAAGACCAAGTGGAAACTGAAATAAAATTTAGTGCCTGAATTGCACAGCCTTGAGGCAGTGTAGCCCATCAGCAGTATGGACATCAGATGGCTCCAGGCCTATATCAGTGTCAAAGGGTCTGTCTTGACCATCAAAGCTAGTAAAAATCTAGGTCAAGCTTTCAGAAAGGCTGACTATTCTTTCATCACCTTTGAAGCAAGTGCAATATTCTGATTCAGGAGGAGGGGGATGGGGTGGGGGAGGAGAACATTTCAGCATCTTTCCTGAAATGTGATCAGTGACAAACTGTACCTGCAGTTATGACAGGCGGTATCATCAGGTTCTGTCACAGCACACGATACTGAAGAGGATCATGCTTACTGCCAAGTACAACAGAACTGTTAACGTTTTTGGAGAAAGGACCCGGTGGGATTTTGGGGGGCTGTGGATGGGGAGACCTGCTAACCTCCCTGCTCCTGCAAGCTCCTTCTGGGGAACTCCATCTCCTGATGCAGAGGAAGGTGTTGGGACAGCTTCTCCTCCAGCCTTCTGCAGCCTCCTTACCTCTCTGTGACCTGAAGTGCTCTGCCCATACATAGTTCATCCATGACAAGTCTGCCCTTCCCTTCTGGACAGAGAAAGCTGCTGAAAAGAGCAGAATGGACTGTGCAAACATGGCATGAGACTAGTTATGGGGACTATGATTCCATGGTAGCTTCAGTGCCCAGGTTCCCTGGTGTTGTCTGGTGGTGGTTAAGCATTGGGATAGTACAGCAGCACCTCTGCATTGCCTTTCTGTGACTTCAGGGTGTACCCTGTGCAGAGTGATGTGGGTATCAGCTTTATAGAAGTATGTCACGCTGGTCAGGAATGCAAATGTGGCTCATTCTCCTGTCACAGATGATGGTGTCCAAGGAGAATGGGAACAAGCACTGAGAGCAGCCCAATTTAATCCACAGTGCTCCTGAACACCCGTGAGCACCTGAGACGAGTGCCTGAAATGAGATTGTTAAACAGAGGCAGTTGCTGAGACTGTGCATGCAGCAGAGGGGTGTAATTGTCCTTTCATCTGCATGACTTGGTACTAGAGCTGGTTTACGCATCAATGTTTCATCAGGATTAACATCTGGTGAAACTCAGAAATTTATCAAATCCAGTTAAGCTTTCTAATTAACTTTCAACCTGTCACAGCCAATCACAGCTGCCAAGATAAGCCTCGTATCACTTGTATGATGTAGATTTTTTTCAATTGTTCATGAAGAAGTCAGCATTTCAGAAGTGATTTCAGAAGGCAACTCATTAAACTTAACCATACTGAGTTCAATTGCTTTCTGAAATGACTGGCGAAGAGTAAGCAAACCTTTTGTGAGTCCGTTGTTTGAGGTTAATTAAATTTCATTAGTCTGCTTCTTGCTTGTTTTCTGAAATCCATGGTAAACATCCATGATGTTCATATTCAGAAGATGACAGTGGCTCTGTTGGACCAGACTAAAGTTTCCTGTAAGTCCAGTTTCCTGTCACTGATACTGGCCAAAAGCGGATGCTTAGGAAAGAGTGTAAGAGCAGGAGGAGCTATGCAATATGCTCCCCAAGCACTCTGTGATCTCTAACCAGACTCGGATACTTTCTAAGTTTTATTCTCTGTATTCTTTTTAACACAGATGATTTGTTCTCCAGAAGCCTATCAAGCCTTCCCTTGAATCAATATAAACTTTTAATATCGACATCCTTAAGCAAGGAGGTTTACAGCTTAACTACACCATCTGAGAAAAAACATCTCCTTTTGTTTGTTTTGAGCTTGCCTCTTCACAGTTTCCTTGATATCACCTAGCTGCTATACTGGAAGAGAGAGTGAACAATCAATCCCTAGTCCTCTTCTCATGCCATTCATCACTGAAGAGATGTTTTCCCAACCGTGATCAAAACTTGTATTGTCTCTATTTCCATCACCTCTGAGTCTTGTCTGCATTCACTCCCTGCTCTTTGTAGCAGTCTTCCCATGTCTACTTGATGTAGAGGGTTTCATATCCTGGCTACATCTCTCTTAGTCTCAGAAACCCCTCTGGAGCTTCTTTCCTCCCTTTCCTAACACAGATTTCTCACTGTCGGACCTCCTTTGACTTCAAGGGACGGAAAGAGATCCTTCTACTGCTGTCACGTTGCATCTGTCATTCTACTGTTGCCCAGGTCATGGTTTCCCTCTTAAGGTTCAGCATCTCTTATACACAATGCATGCCAGCAGTACTGAATGACTGGTTTTCAGTATTCACAAGGTCCACTAGTAAGGCACGAGGCACTTTCCAGCCTGCAATGTCTAAAGTCAAGAGGAACAGATTACAATATAAGGACAGAAATGGTTGTTCTGATTAGAGCAAATTGTTTCAATGATGTCAAGTTCTGGATAATGTAATCAAATTTTCCCAAGAAAGAAAAGCACTCCATGACTTTTTTTTTTTTTTTTTTTTTTCAGCAGGAAATCTAGAAGGCAGAGCACCTAATGGGATCCTCATCTAAAATTTCTAGTAGTTAAATAATAAGAAACTCCTTGATTATACCCATGTACTGAGTCAGACATGGAATATTTAATTGCTTCTTTTTGACAGCACTGAAGGTGGCTGACATTTCTGTATGTAAAATTTAATGCAGCACAGGACTTTTGCAGGTGGTCCTACAGAAAAAAAAAAAAAAGTCAGATGTCTTTGAAAAGCAGATGTCTTTATAAATCCTTACTGAGCAGCTGAGAGCATTTTGGGCTGTAAATCACAGGATAAGGTAAGGCAGGTGTTCTGACAAATCTTGCCACTAATCAGAGCAGAAATGAGGCAAACACTAGTACTGTGTTTCAGCCAAGCCTATGTCTCCTGCATTTGATTTAATAACTTTTTGCCTGGCGAGGTGCCTGCTGTGCAGTGATTCACTTCATATTTTAATAAAGAATAACTCAAGATAGAAAATTGAACATTGGATGCTAATGCAGTGTAGGGAGTTTTGATGACCTGCTAATACAGTGAATTCAACTTAAGTGGTTTGTGAATGACAACAAACCCCTCATATTAAATTACAGTGGAGCATATGTTTTCAGTCATGCACTCTTTACTGTAATTTATAGCAAGAAAAAGAAATCCAAACCACAAATAGTACAGTAAGACATGGATTCCTCTGCACAATGACAAACCAGGTAGTTTAGGATGGTAATAAGAGAGAAACCTACCTCTGGTTTATTAAAATGAAAATAAACATGTTAGCACCTTGATCTTTTTTGCTTGGAGCTGCTCCAACTGATAGATATGCAACACGGGCTGAAGAGTTAATCTGTGCCAGAGCTGAAGGGAGGTTTCTCCGTGTCAGACATGGCACAGGCGGGGGGGTGAAGGAAGTTGTGTCCTAGCAGCAGCAGCACCAGCAGCACCAGCTGTGTTTTGGTATCTGATGTAGAAGTAGGATTATATTTGATGGAGTGAAAGAAGGATTACAGTGCATCTGACAGTAGAAGGGACTTGCGGGAAAATTGTTTGCCATGGATTATGGGGACGTAATCTTTTAATGTCCCCAGTAAATGTTGATTTTGGAGGAAAGATAGATAAAGCACATGTTAATCTCTAGGGGGAGAGGGACTGTGCATTTAAGTTTCATAACAACCTAATATGATTTTGATTGGCTTATTACTGAGAAGGATGATTCTATTTTACAATGTTTGTTATAGATAGAGCATGGTACATGTATAAATATCACAGCTGTAAATAGCAGACATGGAAACCATCAAGAATACTGCCTCTCTTTATCTAGTACATTATTGATGTAGACTTCCTACCAGGAAAACATATTTTGAAATAATTCTGTAATGCTTGTCAAGAAAAAAAAAGATCATGCTGAGCCTTTTTTCCTTGCTTTTCAATTCAAGCCTCGCAATCATCAGATAAGTAAGAACCTTGATGAATATGTAAATAATCTGTTAGTGTTTCATATTTCCTAGTCTTTAAAGTAAAATAAAGCAGAAGTGCATTTAAATAACCAGTATTGTTACTCTCCTTTACTTCTGGGTACTCATTTATCCTCTAAAGCTTGTGTGAACAAGTTTTTATTGTGGGGATACAAAGTATTAGATATCAAATCCAGTATAAGAAGGTGCAAATCCCATCGAAAATCCTGCAATTTATCTCTTGCCTCCACTTTCACAAGTTTTCTTCCATAAGCATCAGCTGACAAGGAGCTCTGGCAGTCCTGATGTGCAGATCTGGATACATGCCAGATTGCTGGGTGTCCCTTGGGTCTCACACCTGAATAGCAAAACTTGGCTTACCTTCAGTTATTACTTGATGCTGGTGAAGATTGAAAGTAGTCTACGTATTGAGACGTTAAAAGCTTATCTAAAGGCGGGCCAGAAGCTCAGGGCTCAGTCTGTTTTAACTTGCCTGTCTGACAATAAAGGCAATTGACCTCATTTTTGCAAGTGAAATCCGTGGGACCAGGATTTTGCTCTGGAATTATCTACTAGTATGTAATTATACACAAGAGGATTGTAGGAAAAGTGTTTGAGGCTTAACTATGAACTTTAGAACAAGTAAATAAATAAATGGAGAACAAAGAACTTGGTAAAACCATGGCACCTACCACAGGAATTTAATCAATGCCTACTAGGCGCAATCTACTTGTCCATATTTTGGTATTCAGGAAATATGGGAATCACATCTGTTACCCAGTAGTCTGGCTTCCATCTTTTCCTTTTCAGTAGAAAAATCCTCACGAGAACCGGAACAAATAGCAATGAACAGATAGTGACAGAGAGTCATGATGTCCTGTGTAAGGACCCACTCAAGACTGACCATGTCTGAACTGCAGTACTTCCTAT
The DNA here is from genome assembly GCA_013400535.1 of Scopus umbretta. Classification (NCBI taxonomy): domain Eukaryota; kingdom Metazoa; phylum Chordata; class Aves; order Pelecaniformes; family Scopidae; genus Scopus; species Scopus umbretta. The sequence goes on along the minus strand of VZTL01066567.1, from coordinate 20,375 downwards.
TGTTGAAGCACAACACTTTTTATGGTGAGCAAACAATGGCCTTTCTGGAATTGTGCAGAACCAAAAGAATCCTTAGAGACCAGACTGGGTGAAGGGTTGAGTAATTCCTGTGAGACAGATGCACCATATCATTGTACTCCGTCCTGGGATTTCATTTGCTGACAAAAGTTGAGGACAACAAGTCTTTGAGCTTCAGATCTCACTTCTGTGGCTGAAGCTCCAAGCAAATGCTCCTCTCCCCAGGCTCTTGCTTGTTGCTGTTGAAACCAATGACAAACTTCACACTAACTTTTAGAAGAAAGGGGTTAGGATTACCTCATTTTGCAGACTATGGATGTATTTGATGTTAGTTTTGATTAATGAATGTCATTAGGAAAAGCAGCTGAAATGCATATGTGGCTGATTACCAACGCCAAAGTTATTCAGATTTTCCTCTGAAATATTTTACTTGTCACCTTCTAACATATTTCTGCACCTGATTAATCTACAAAACCTAAAAAGTCTTCAAGTATATACATATTCTGCTCAAGTAACCTGCTATGGGTATCCAAAATTTATAAGAAAAAATTAAGCTGATTACACACGATCAAGGCAACAATTCACTTTTCAGGGAATTTTTACTACAGTAGCTAGACCATGAGTAAAAATCACTGGCAGTGTTAAGTGGATTCCACTTAAACAATCACAACGTAAGTGATGTTGATTGTCACAGTGTTTTATACGGCAGCATAAGTATGACTAAAATGAATAAGTGAAACAGAGCATTGATTCATTTTTCCCCTGGCAAAAAATGTCTTTGTGCTGTTGCATAAGAGGTCATGGTGGTCTGCATTTTGAGCACATGTGATCTTCAGACCTTAAAAAATCCTGTTTAATATAATAAAACATGTAGACTCAGAAACCCTCTCTCTGTTTTCATTGGCCACATTGCACTTCTGGCATGTAAAGAACCTTCTTCATACTCAATAGAAACTAACTGTTCTTGTGTACCTGGAAAAATTATGGCCCTTGGTATAGAACTGATAGAAATAATTTTTAAGTAGGAACTGATCTGAAATTATAATTTATCAGTGTGGCATAAAATTCTAGTAGTACATCATTCTAGTATGGCAGTATCAAGCCACTAATACAGTAAAACATTCAAATAATTATAATATCTAAACTATAGTATAATTTTATAGCTGAATCATGTATAACAACATGCTTTCTTTAGAAACTAAGTGAAGGTATGAAGACTGTCTGGAATTAGCTCAAAGTTTAGTGGGTAACCTTAGACAACAGATGCAATGGAGATTGTTTGCTGTATTCATCCAAAGCACATCTGATCACACAGGCATCTTGAATAACAACACACTGTTCGGTTAATTCAAAATTTGAAAAAACAAGTATATTTCTTATATACTGTTTTATATGCAGTACTAAAATTCCTGGGCTGAAATTTCTCCAATCCCAGTTTCACCCAGTGTGTCACAGAATTACCACCAGATTAAAAAATTGTGTGTAAAAAATAACTCCTTTTCCATATAATGTTGCTATTTTACAAATTAAATATAAAAATAAGCCAAAATGCAATTTCCTGCAAATGCTGTCGGGTGCCATGAGAATGACTTGATTCATTTGCCACAGGAGATAAGAACTAGATCCAGGAATCAAAGTATTACTAACAGAAACTATCAATTTTCCTTAGTACACTTTTAAACATTAAATTGGGCCATGAATTAATTCTTATAGTGAACAAAAGACCTGAAAAACTATTACAGAAGTAAGAGTTCAATATGTAAGGCAAGATTACAGAATTTAGCATCTTTGGTACAAATACTCCACCAAAAGGAAAAAGAGGGGAAAAAGCAGAAATATCTTAAATATATATATGTAGATGTGGACTGGAAGATTGCCTATAGAAATTAGGCAATATAGAAATTCTTCAGGCACTAAATAACTGCAGTATGTGGTTAGCAGACTAGATGAGGGGTTAAAGTGTCTGCTTAGTATGGGTACCTCTCACATCTTCAGATTAGTCTGCAATAAAATTTTTACTGAAATTTGTTTTCTTGAAGAAGGTAGTACTTCTGGTAGTTCTGTTGAGCTATGAAATGCACTTTTTTATTTACTCTAGAAGCAACTGATTGCAGACCACATTATCTTGGCTTGTGAACCTGTCGTGGTCACATCAAGACTGTACAAACACCTGCCATCAGTGAGGCCCTGCTGTTTCATCAAGGCGTATTCACTTCGCCTGAAATGCTGTTATACAGCCTTTCCTGAGATTTCATTAAAAAAAAAAAATTGCAGTCAGTCCACCAGGTGATTTACCTGTAGCTTGGTGGTAAGGGATACATACTGTGAGCAATTTCAGTAGAGTATGGGTTGTTTTTTTCCTTCTCAAATTGCCTTTGTGTATGAATTTTAGCTCATAATGTTGTATGATAAGAAATTGTGCTGTGCTGGATAGGGCCTCAGGAAGATTTTGTATTTTTTCTGTTCCTAGAGATAACAGGCTAAGTAAGAGAAACCCTAGGAGGATGCAGGGTGCAGGGCAGCGCCATGAACGCCATGATGTCCATCAGGATCCTGAAGCTATGGGAAAGGTGGGATTTGCCTTCCACGGCAGGGCAGGAGAAAGACTGGCTGCCACAATGTCACCTTGCAACAGCAGCTTCAGCAACTTCAGCAGTGACCAAATGGTCACAAAGTGATGGTGGTTCAGTTCAGAAGCAGCACCCAAAGGCACACCGCCTTTGTTAGCAACAGAAACGCAAAAGTGCGGGGCTTGACCGCTCCGCGAGGGGAGGCCTGGCTCAGCGCGTCTCTTCTGATGCGCTGCAACACGTCCCCAGGTCAGGGGACAAGGGGACAGCTCGGGCTCTTGGCCATCCCAGTGCCACAGTGAGGGCAGGAGCCGGCAAAGCGGTCGGCAGGAGAGGGCACTGCCGGAGGTCTGCGGCAGCAGCGGGGCGGCATTTTAATGCAACGGGCCCTCTTGTGAGAGAAGGTCAGCTGCGAGGCTGTTTCCATGACTTTCACAGGTTTTTGACTTCACACCGTATTCACAGCTGAGCGTGGGCTCCCAGCCAACCGGCTAAATTGAAACGCTCACAGAAAATGGCACCGGAAGATACGCCTAAAGTGGTGGGGTCTGAAATGCGAGGTACATTAGAACATAAAGGGTGTAAAGAGAAACAAACCCAGGCATTTAAAGAGAGAAAAATCATAGAGTAAGTGAAATGAAGTCACTGGATTACACTTGTGTGTTGAGCTCTAGGCGAAAGCAAGATTAACTTTATTGAGGTCAATAAATAAACCTCCCCTTCAGAAACAAATTACTTAATTTAGCTCTGTGGTGAGACAGAGCCATCTGCAATGCCCACCCATCGCCAGAGCGGTTCTATAAATAACTACCACCATTGCACTACAGCGGAAGAGGATTAAAGCTCTCATTTAGCTCCCTTGTAGAGACAAAATACGAGGTTTTTACTGCATGTGAGCAGTGTAAGTGGTTGCTTAATGCTTGGTGAATGAAGGCCATCACAAAAAACTTCCCAGGACACAGTATGACACACTCATCTTTCCATTTGGAGCTAATATTTCTAGATCAGGAATTAAAGAGAAAACCTTCCTAGAAAAAAATTTACAGGAGTAAAAGCGCAATTGAAAACCAAATAATTGGATAGGTTGAAGTCTGGGTTGCCAAAACAGTTTGGGACACATAAAATAACTGTCTTAAAGACTTTTTTCATGTCACTTCATTTTTCTTCAATACATATTTTGATTATATAGGTCCCCTATCAAATATCAATGAAGAACACACTGCGAATAAGTTCTGTTTCAAATATACTAACCAATTCAGTGGCAAGCTTAGTTTTTTCTTAAGTTTAGTGTAACTTCAATGCATGCAGTATCAGAATAGGTTCTGCTTTTCCTGATGATTGTCTCAATCTTTAACTGAAATCTTACTATGTATGGCAAAGGGAAATAGCCAGAATGCAGTATTTTATACTGAGTTGAGATCCATGAAGATTAGAAACAGAGAGAGAAAGATGGAGGAAAGAATATCAATGACCAGATGAATCAGTCTGTTAGGCAATCACTGGTATTTATAACTGTCCACACAGCTCTCTGATAGGGATTATGAGCTGCTGAAAAGACGACATTTTCAATAGCGTTTTTGGGGAAAATATGAAAGAAAATTTCAGAGCAATTCTTTTTTGGGAGAAACTCAGCCACTAACTTTAGTAGCTGTCAGTAAAAGTAATGGAAATGGGGAGGCATCTTATTCATTTATTCTTGAGGGGCCTCTCTAGTTATTCTTTTTACCCATACACGTTGCCTTTTTTGCTGCCTGAAATGGTGCAAGTCACTGACAGTATCAGCCAAACCTACCCTGGAAGGGCGTTCCTAGAGATCTAAACCAGCAAATCTTTAAAGGCCATGATCAGCTGTGATTTCAAAGGTTTTGCTGGCTGAAACACTAGAAGACATCTCTCCATCAGCTACATATTATGATCTACTAGCTGAAACGTAGTGCTTTTTAGGGTAGTAGAGTAAATGCAGAGAAACATCATTTTTAACTTGGCGTTATAGTTTCCTACCTCCAAATAGACCTGCAATTTTTTTATGTGTGCCATTTTTATTGTGAGTAAAATCCATTAATCTCAAGCTACCTTGCATATACTCCATGTCCTGGTTTCAGCTTAGTTCATTTTCTTCCTAGTAGCTGCTATAGTGCTGTGTTTTGAACTTAAGTACAAGAACAATGCTGATAACACGCTGATGGTTTAGTTGTTGCTCAGTAGTGTTTACACTGGTCAAGGACTTTTCAGCTTCCCATGCTCTGCCAGGTGCCCAAGAAGCTGGGAGGGGGCACAGCCAGGACAGCTGCCCCCAACTGCCCAAAGGGCTATTCCATACCATATGGCATCACGCTCAGTATAGATCCTGGGGGAGCTGGCGGGGGGGCAGCGATCGCTGCTCAGGGCCGGGCTGGGCCTGTAGGCTCACTGAAGGTTTAAGCTGAGATCAATGGTTTTATGCTGATGCGGATGAAGAACCAATGCTTGTCTGCCTCCACTGGGTAGCTTGTGGCAAGAAAAGCAGCCTCGACAGGGAAGAGGAGTACAGGAACAAGCAAGGTGTGTAAGAGGGAGCAAGTGGTAATAATAGCCATTTCCTAAAGGAACACATGTTCATTTTAGACATGACAGATTTAGACAAAGGCATGAGACCTCAGACACCTGGTGAGATGTCAGTTTCCCAGTAGCATGTATGTCCATCCTCTTTTCTCTTCTTTCCTGTGTGTTCAGAGGAAAATCTTAACTAAACTTGTAATGAAATAAATGTAAGAGCAGGGGAAATGAGATCAGCAAGACAGTGACTCCTCTAAACATTCTTCTTCTTTTCTTTTTAATATAGTGCTTTGCTTGAGAAATCAGGCAAGACAGAGAAGCTTTCCAGGGAAGAGGTCAACCTCTGGTTGACACAGCATTAAGCAGATGGTGCCCATAGTAGAAACTGTGGAGTTTCTTCTGTCTATGTCTCAACCAGTATATAGAAAGGGCAGGGGCTGCTGCCTCTCCATGAGGAAGGCAAGCAGCATGGCACAGAGCACATCCAAGGACTAGACTTTTTCTTTGAAAACAGGGAGGGCTTACCTCTTCTGCTTACCAGCAGCACCCTAATGCCTGTGCCCAAAACTGTTCCTGGGAGCATGTAAGTGACTGCATGGCATGGACACTCATATGTCACTGCTGGTGGCCCTGCCCTTACCTTCTTTACTTTCCTAGTACAGATGTAGCCTCAAAGACCAAAAAGGGCCAGAGACATAGTGAACTTTTAAATCTACTGATTAGCTGGCACTTTCTTGTTAAGTGGGAAACATATGATAGGGCTGGAAAGAGGCAGAGTTTCACTCTAAAAAACTTTATAACTTAAAGATGAGAGCTGTGTTACACAATAACCTGATTGAAAGCTGTTCAGGGAAAGGAAGAAATCAAACTTAATTCTACTATTACCTGGACAAACTCTACAACCACTGAGCCACGTGATAAAAATAGAATCATGCAGCCCTGGTCTTAATGACTAGAATAGCTCATGGCAAGTGAGAAGGCCCTCAGGGAGGATGCAGAGCATTTGGGGATTTTGTGCTCAAAATTAAGGTAGCTGAAAATAAATATTATAAATTGGATGATGTGGAACTTCCTTCATTTTGTGTGTTTAGAATGGTCAATGTTGGATAGAAAAGTTCCTAGTCGGTGGAAGATAAGCAAAACTTTGTGTCCTGAAAGCACTATAAATAAGATGCACAGCAACATTCACCATGTTGTTGGGACCTTAGAAAAAATGTTAAGCTTGATTTTGACAGAACTATTCAGCGACATGACAAGAATCCTCTGTGATAATTGATTTGGGGAATTTATATCAATACAGTGTACTTGTCTAAAATGCACTTTGATCCCCACCCACACGGCAATAAAGAACACTGAAAATAATATACTTTTTATTCAGCAAATAGATCTATTTAAAATGGTGTTAAAGAAAGAATTGTTTGCTGTAGAAAACAGAACATGGTCTGTGATATCTGAATTGCACTCCTGGGGAACTAGGCCCCAAGAGCAAGTGTCGTCATGCTGTTTGAATCCAGACGACTAAATGGTTGTCCCATTTGCTTCCGTAGCCAAGGTGGTCTCATCCATACCTTCCCTCCAGAACAGTCCCTGGCCTGTGTTAGTACTGTGCACAGCATCTGAAATGGATCCTGGCTGTTCCCAGGAATACCGAGCAATTAAACCATGTGGACTACCATGAACAGACCTGTTTGGTTTAACGTGTATGGACTCCTCTATTTTCTTCAGGAACCCATTCCTTGAGCCAGCTGGGTCTGAGACTTTACCAAATCTTTAATACTAATATTAACAGTATTAAATTTAACATAAATATTAAAAATACCTGCTAATATTTTATACTGAGAGCAAGTGTCCCCTTATATTTTTTTCTCTTCTTAATAAATAGTTATTTTTGTCTTACTTAGGACTGTTAAGTGGTAACCGGTTTCTGATCGGTGTTTTTATGGTGATAATCAGTAAACCTATTTTACTGCTGTTTTAAGTGGCTTCCATCCTCCTTTTCTCCCTGCAGCTTGTTCCTGTCCCATCAGCTAGAACAGGCCATTTGATTCGGCACAGCTGAGAGGGTAGAGATTTCTGGAAATGAAGCAACACAGCACAAGGGAGGGGAAATCCTATCAGTGACTGTCAGGTCCCTGGGACGTGCAGCTGAATGTCAAATCAACTGTCTGCCTGGCTGCCTTTTAATCTCTGGTGTGGGAGCGGTCAACAGGAAAAAGAGGTTTTAAATCTTTTTTTGTTCCATATCACTTTGCACCTGAGCTTTGCAGGCAAAATTAATAGTCACATTTTCATTCACAGATGGACTTGTTGCTGCAGCTTTGGCTTATATAGAGACCAGTTTTTACACCATGTTGGTAAAATTCTTGCTGGGAGGAAGATGGGGGTTGGCATCCTGCCTGGATCACACCACAGTCAGCAGAAAGGTTTCCATTCACACCAGCTGCACTAAAGCTTACCACAGAATCCTTAAAATTTCATGGTCTGAAAGTTATTATATACCCTTTTTCATACACATAATGAAAGAAGTCCCACATCATCCAATTTATAATATTTATTTTCAGCTACCTTAATTTTGAGCACAAAATCCCCAAATGCTCTGCATCCTCCCTGAGGGCCTTCTCACTTGCCATGAGCTATTCTAGTCATTAAGACTAGAGCTTCATCTACACAGGAGACTTTTAACAGTAGGACTCTGAATCAGTCCAGCTACATTTAGACATTTTCCTGAGATGGGTAGGTCAGGAACATCCTCATTGCATGCTCCCTCAACAGCCAATGGAGAAAAATAGACACCTCCAAAGGGTAGTTCAGAAGATTTCTGGAATGAACCACTGTCTGGACCTTTCTCTACATTAGCTATTGCACTCTTTTTTTTTGAATAACTTATCTGTATTCAGATTTTAATCAGCCTTCAGGGCAGAAAAGTATATAGGAGCTAAGTTAGACTTTAAGGCTCCAGGGCTATGATTTTGTATCACTAAAATACCAATAAAAATGTCAATCTTGAGTAAAAACAGCAACATAATCTTGCTTCTCAGGAAATTGGGACAGACAAGAGTGTTACATTAATTAAGGGTAAAGGTTAGAATTTCTTTACTGCACAATTTTGTTACAGTGAATGCATCTCAGTTTCTGCTAGAATTTGAATGTCAGCAGCAGTATTGTGCTAAAGCAGTTGAGATTAATAATTTCACTTTCCACACACAGCACCTGACCTCTAATACCTTTGCTCCATGTACCAACAGTAATTGTACTTTATGGGGGTTTATGAGGGTCTTAAGGAGCAGTTCATGTAAAAGGTGTAGTTCACAGTGACAACATATTCCTGTTTTCATGTATGTGATGCTACAGAGGTTTTTAAGTCATTCTTCCCATGGTTTAGAGAAGTAAGTCCCAAAGAGGCTGGTGGCCTTTTCTCACTCAGAATGGTGCTCCATTGCTGCCTGTCACTTCTGGGGCTTTACATGACCACTTGCGCTGGGTGTCCGTGGTGAGAATAGGAGTTGCTAAAAGTAGGGAGAAGCACGTCCACATCAGGGAAAGGCCCGTGGCTGAGGAGCCTTGATGTGCACAACCACAGTTCTGGGAAAGATTGGCTTAGCCGGAGAGGGAGAATGCAGTTTCCCTCCAGCTTCTGATCTCCAAGGATGCATCCAAAGGCACAGGATTTGCAATATTTGTATTGCTCTGAGCCTCCTTTTTTGAAAGGATCTCTAACACACCATTTCACACTGTCAACCCTGTTAAGGCTATTCACAATGTCATTATCTAAAGCAGCAACACACCTGCATCCAGAGACGGTCCATCCCAGAGCAGCCAACAAGTGGCAGCTGCCAGGGGCAATCTGTATCCATCAGTGAACGATTATACATGAGCATGCTGTCAGCTCCTCTGTTAGTCCACCCCACTGTTCCATCCAACAGCTGACACCTACTACAGAACAAAACTACTTCTGGGTCTAGAAGTGGGTGGGCATGTCCTTCTGGTCACGACAAACTCCTACAGACCTGAGGTACAGCGGTTTAGTGCTGGCAAGTCTGTGCTGATAATAGTCTGCTGATTGCCATAGTAACTAGGGCCCTTACTGGCCGAGGTGTACATTGCCATTCAGTGCTCCTCAGAGCAATGTTCTTATTGTAACCATAAGAGGGACTATCCCGCACATCCCAGGACCGCATAAATTACCATAGACAACAAATGTGGAGTGGGTTTAGTTTTGCCCGTACTGTATGCCAAGACAGGTGCTGTCAGCCTATGCCCCAGGAGTTTGTGCTGCCCCTGGTGAGACCTTTCTAGCATTTGCACCACTTCTGACTTGTCTGCAACTTCTACACCACATTACTTTACTGTGCAGTTACATTTAAGAGGTGCATCCAGCACTGCAGCTTAGTGCCTACCACAATCTCTCTGTACCATTGTAACATGTTCTGACTTCTGATACTGAGGCCGTTATGAGGAAAAAAATGCCTTTTTATTTTGAGAGGAAAAATACTCTATTTCCAGAAAAAAATGTTTTTAAATAATTGTTATTAGCAGATGATGGAAGGGAGGGAGCCAAAAATCAATTTCAACCTTTTCTATTAAATTGTATCATGAAATAAGAAACTTTTCTGAATGTAAGACAGCCTCTGTTTATACATAGCTGTGTACACTTATTTCTAAAAATCCTCATGGACTCTAGAACTTCTGTAATAGAATTAAATAAAATGGCTGAAGGAGGGGAAAGAAAAGGTCCCCGATCTATGCAAAACAAATGAAGATGTGTAATGGTCTTTGCAGGATAATTAGATGGAGCATGAGAAAATTGTGCATTATTCTGAAAGGCACATCTGAAATAAAAATGTCAGCCTTATTATGTTATGAATAAATCCTGGGAGCTGTTGAGTAATAGCTGGCCATCACACATCAGGATTTGGTCAAGATAAAGCTCTCAGTAATGACGTCAAGTTAGATGAACCTTCTTTAGTGACTTGTTTAAATAAACACTGGCAAATAAAGGTATTACATTGGCTGGAACAACTAAGAGAAAACATAGCCTAGTGCAAGTAAAGGAAGGGAGTGAGTAGCTGGTAAAATACATTTGAGTTAACTGCTGAATTTTGGTCAGTCTACAAGCATAAGAGTTTTGGACATCATGGACAATAATTTATTCTTTTTTAGCTTTTTCTGAACCAGAATCTGAATTAATTTGCCAGAGATACAGAAAGACTTTTTACAATGCAGATTAATTTTAGTTTGCAGTGGAATTCAGTATCTGTTGAAATATCAGTAGCTGGATGTTGGCACAAAGAAAGCTGAAATAAATTATTCATAACAATTAGCCACAGAAGTGCAAAATTTCACAGGAAGGATTAAACTGGAGTGACTCATTCAATCTATCTTGCTGTTTACAGAAGTTTCAATAATCTAGCGAGAGTGGAAAAATTGTCATGTGACCGAGGTCAGGTAAAGAGATGTTTTGAATCTGTTAATTGTAACAGCAGCGTTTGAGTAATGTGTTGTCTGAAATATTGTTGGAAGGTACTAACAACTTGCATGAAGTGGGTCTTTTGCTTGGTACAGATTAACAGGCTAACTTACAGATGGTGGATACATTAGGTCAATGGAATGAGCAATCAAGTCTGTCCATAGAGAGTAACTCAAAACACCACTCAAGGCAATGGATTCATGCAAAGACCTGATCAGAAGCTAGGACACAACATCGCTGGATATCCATATGCATTTGAGGCAGAAGACAATGGTACAATCCTTCAGAAAACAAAAGTGTTTTAAGAAGCAGCAAAAAATCAGAGCTTCTCTGGCCCAGAACTGACAGAAGGTTTAGATATGGCACTTGAAAGCAAAGAAATTGTTTGTTTCTTATATGCAAAAAGCCACCTTCATGTACATCCCTTGTAAACAAGCAGAACTGCAGCAAAAGAAATCCAACTCTTACCATTCGTTGCTCTCACAGTTCATCTTGCCTGAACATGAATTAACAACTCAGATTAATGGGGCAAAAATAAATTCAGAAACAAAAGACTTAGATGATAAGGATGACATGTTTTATAGTTCTGTAAGGATCTTAAGCATGTGTCTGTATCTGCCTGTGACAGTTTAAGGTCCTTTCTGAGATCATCTAATATCTTGCTGTGACATCACATAGTTTTTTTTAGAGGAATTTGACAGGAGGGCAAGATTTTGACTGGAAGACGGTTGTGAAGGAACATTTTAGGACATAATTCAAGCTGAAGAGCAAGGCTGGAAGAGAATTCATGTGATTAGAAGGCCATAGCAAGATGAAGCTGCTAGTAAGTATTTGTAATTTGTCATGCAGCTTGAAGAGAATTCTCCCTGGAGCTGTGAAATAGCTCATTGTTAAAGTGCAATCTAAGTAAGAGGTAACAAGAAAAATTCAATTTCTTCAAGACTTGATTCTTTGCCGTGATAAATGCTCTGTAAACATATGCCCATTTTTTAATTAGCATAATTAGTTAGAAGAATATTTGGTGCAAGAAATCTATTTTGGCCCAGTTCTTTTCAAACTAGTAGGTAATTTAAAATAAGTTGAATGTCTCTTTTGCATTCTCAGCATTCATTCATTGTCTTGGATAATTTCTGCTGTTTGCAATGATGTTAAATCATCAGTTTACTAAATAGCAGCGGGGTAGCCATCTCTATGTAAGCAAGTCTACTTGGCCATGGAATAATATTTGTAGGTCTTGAAGTACAGTGGGATTCAGGTGCAAATCTTCCTAGGCATAATTTTGCTACAAAGAGGAACAATCAGAGGAGGAATTTGATTGGAGAATGAATTATAGTAAGTGATTCACAAGAGAGGGCCAAATTCAGATATTCAGCACCGATCCTGAAAACTCAGCACTGTGCTGGGACTTTTTGCCAGGTTGTTAAGAGAAGTGTCATTTATGGTATCAGACTATCTCAGTAACTCCTAAATTTATTCTGTACTTCTGATAACAAGGAAAATTACAAGGAGATTTGCTCAGTCATGTATTCACCAACTTCATTTCTTCTCCACCTGTAGTGGGTCTAACTAAACATTGCTGATTGATACAGAAGCATTTTAGCATATTGCATGACTTTCTGCATACCTTTGTGCAAAAAAAGAGTCTCACATATGGATACAAGTCCTACTTTCCAAAGAAGCTTGATTTCTATGACATGGAAAAAGGATTATTCATTTCTATAGATTTTTACTTTAAGCCTTATCTTTCTGTAAATTATTTCAATGGCTACTGTCTCTCTCATATTGATGGTTCAAGTTCTGGCCCCATGAATCAATCTTTTGCTGTTACTTCATTAGTAAGACAGTACTCTTTTATGTGTACACAATGCCAAAGTAACTGTATTTGTATTTATGTTTCTACATTATTTAAAATTTAAAACCAAACATTTGCTTAAAATACAGTACAAGCACTTCAATCATATAAATAAAGGAGAACTAGAAAAGAAGTACAAGTCTCATGGGAGAACAGGATAGAAGTAAAAGATCATCTAGAAATGCATTAGCCTCTGATTTCAGTAAGGATCATGATGTTAAAAATAGAGTCATGGAATAATTACATTTGAAATGGACTCCTGGAGGTCATCTAGTCCACCGTCCATTCCCTGTCCCCCCAACTCAAAGCAGATCTAATCAGAGCAGATTGCTCAGGGCCATGTCCCATTGATTCTTGAGCATCTCCAAGGATAGAAATTCCACAGCATCTCTCGGCAAATAGCTTTGGACCAACCTCATGTGTAAAAAATAATAAAATTTTTGTAATAAATCACAATTTACCATGTTCCAACATGTTTTCCTGTCTTCCTAGGGACAAAGACAATCTAGTCACTGGAGATGAGGATACAAACATGGAAATAATAACAATCAAGAAGGAAAAAAACTCAAAGGGGTTAATGACCTTAAGATGATTATTTAATTAAGGGGGGTAGGAACTGGTCTAATAGGTAGAACACTGTGGGTTGTGCTGAAGAGGGAATTGTTGAGTTGTACACAGGTTAGTAACAGTGTCTCTTAGAGGTCATTATTGGCAGTGAGTTTTCAACATTTTCATTAATAATCTGGGCAGAAAAAATAACACTTTGTTAAAACAATTTGCTGGCAACATGAACTTGGAAGATAAGAACAATACAGAGAGAAATCAGAACTGTGTAGATACATAAATAGATAACCTTAACAACTGGACAAAAAAATCAAAGCGTCAGATTTAATAATATAAAATGCACAGTAGTAAACTCACATACCCCTGGATCCCACCAAATTCACACTTTTTTAACTGGACTCTGGCTGTGGGTCTTAGGCTAAGGCTCAGCCTATTCCCCTAGTTAGGATTAGGAGAGAGGCTAATTTTAGAAAGCTGACAAACTATGGTGATCAAAATAAGGTCTCGGCCATAGATACCTGTTGGGGCTAAGGTTCAGACCAAGACTAGGGCTTGTACTAGATTTAGCGTTGGTGTTAGAGTTCAGAGAGAAAAAGATTAGACCTTCGCTCACAATCTGCTTTTGATATGAAGTACCACTAAACTTCTGCTGTATTTGCAATTTCTAAGGTAAGGAAACGAACCTTAGCCCCTAGACCAGTGGGTCCATCTACCCATGAAAGCACCAGTGCTAACATAATTAAAACCTGTCATAGCAAATATAATCTAAAAGGCAACAATGCAGCTTTTAATTTTTCCCATTCACAGTAGATCTATTGGCCTTAGCAACTGAAATGCTTTTTTCAGCTAAGGTTTTTATGAGTTAGATGAATTTCACCAGAACATGGAATTTTCTCCTAGTTCCTGTTTTCAAATATTATATTGCTCAACCACCAAAGAAAAAAGTAATGCCATGTATGGCTTGTTTTGAGCATTTAGCATTGAATTGTACTGATGTGTGAATGTAACAATTGATTAAAATCAATCAATTGATTAAAATCAATACATGCTAAAGCATGTATTAAGAGTTTGAAAGCTTATTTAAATCTCTTAGCACTGATGAATCAAACTCATTTTATATGAAAGAGTTTCCTTTTGCTGCACCTTAAAATGTTTTATTACAGAGTGTTCAAGAACCCATATACTAACACTGCATACACTGGGAAGGAAAAAAATGTCCCACTTGTTTGAAGAGCTGAAATATTGAAAGTGGGAATAGGGCCGTGTCAGAAAGCTCACATGACTGTGAAGTCACTTGTCTGAAAAAGACTACAGCAGAAGCGGGATGGATAGAAAAGGCTTCTAATAACATCCATGTTAAATGGGCTATTGAGTGCACGCCGGGGAAATGAAACTAAGTAGGAGATTGCATAGTATGCTCCTAACATTTATAATCTTCCAAACAACTGTTTCTACTTATTTTCTTTCTGGCCTGCAAACAGAGAAAAGCAGGGAAGAGGGTTGGTTTGGGAAGAGGGTTGGTTTGGGAGGAGAGAAAGGTTTCTAAAGAGCACATTGCCAGTGTGCATAAGGGATAATTTCAGTGGTGACTGTGGAGCATCCTGCTCATTTGTACGCATCTGGTGTCTGGGGGTCAGGGGAAGGGAAGTCCTGAACACACTGTGCAACTTTGCCTTCCCTTGGCTTCCACCTACACTGTCATACAGTCTACACACAATAGAAGTGCACCCACACAGGGGATAGTAACCTGTACTTAATCAACTGCCTTGTTAGTATTGTTCTAAATAGTGCAGAGCAGTGTAGGCTTCACAGACAGAAGGAGGTACAGAATAATATTATTATTCTACTTAGTAAGGGTGAGAGTTTTCTTACCGTTACAAATCCAGATCAATACAAATTAAATAAATCATGTCACTTGAGTCATGAGATTGAAGAGTAGAATTTGTCCCACTGCTGAAGTACCTCCTTAATCAGTTCGAGCTAGGTTGTGCTACCTAAACCTGTTAGCAGAGACTAAAATCAGGTTTTCCTGGCAGGAGTGCATATAGCCGAGAAAGAAAGCGTGCTGCAGTGCCTTAGCACTGCTCAGGGTTACAGGATGAGAAGATGGATGTATTGCTTACCTGCCTCCTCCCCACGGTTAACACTTCAACTGTATCCCTACCTGTATTGTTATCACACTGTGTAGACAGTAAACCTGGCTGTGAACTTTCGTCAGTATGAAAAAATAGCCCATGTTGATTATGTATATGTTGGGAAACTCAACACTGCTTCCCAGCTCACAAGGTTATGTGTACCTGTAGGCAGATTTTTACTGGGACTTCATGAGCACATTCCCAAGAATGAATAACAGTTGTAATTACTTGTCCCAAAGCATTGGGATGCAGGAGATTTTCAGGTAAAAATGACTCGTTACAATATTCTGAACTTACTTTTGGAAATGACTGGACCCCTCAAACTGAAATTAAAAATAATTGCTTTAGGTAGCCATCAGGACTGGACATATGCTTAAAGACTTCAGATTTGGCAATTGAAGAAAGGATCATATAATCAAAACCAGTAGCGTGAATTACAGGCATCATTAAGAGTGCTGCCTATAATGAAATTGGACCGTACATTAAACTATAGTCCTTAGCC
This sequence comes from Scopus umbretta, assembly GCA_013400535.1. Taxonomy (NCBI): domain Eukaryota; kingdom Metazoa; phylum Chordata; class Aves; order Pelecaniformes; family Scopidae; genus Scopus; species Scopus umbretta. The sequence goes on along the minus strand of VZTL01066567.1, from coordinate 4,732 downwards.
AATTAGAGCTTTAAACATGGTGCATTATAAAAATTATAGCAATCACCATGATAATTAAATGAGTCATCTATGATTACACATGAGCTTAATGTCATGCTTAAGGCAAGAGGTGCACTTCATGCTTTAAAATGTTAATTGACCTTTGGGAAGAAAAGAATTAGATGGACTTAATATAAAGGACTAGGTGGTACCTTGGACTGTGTTCCTGAGTAGTAGAGTATAGGATAACAGCAACCTTCCCTGTGTGTCTCCATAACCTCCTTGGACTTCTGTAAAGAAATTTTGCCTATAGGCCTAAAAATTCATTGATTTTAAGACTTTTTGTATTAAGCAAAACAGTTGCTCCTTATTTTTCTGTTCAAATTTTCAATTTAAATATTTTAATAATAACAGTGGTAACTTTGTTGGTGGACACTCCTATAAGCCTTAACCATTATTGACTGGCCTGTGGTATTTAACATTTTATGTT
>VZTL01066562.1:0-29227 GCA_013400535.1 Scopus umbretta | reverse complement strand
AAGCAATGTACCTTGAAATTATTACATCCCTCTTGCTGCCACTATCCATCTCTCTGTTTCTCCACACCCTCTAACAAAGAGCTGTGAAAGACCAACACTAAAAGGTTATTTAATGGATTTTAGTATTTTCATTTGTGCAGGATGGGAGCTGAATGTTTCACACAAAGATATTTACATGATAAATTATATGAAAAAAAGTTCTCACACTTTCTTCCTAGAGGACTGATAAATATCTAAGCAGTGCACATAAAAATACCTATACATATGGAACACTGTGTGGTAAGCGAAGAATGTACACCCTATGGACATACGGGGAGTGAATAATTACAATTTCACAATTTAAAAGAGAAAAATAAAGAGCATTCAAATTGTATCTTTGCTTAGAAATGTCACAGTCCATTTAGATCCAAACAGGAGAAGTAAATGGTTAGGAATAAGCTAAGGAGAACAGAAGGACAGAAAATATTATTTAATACAATGAAGTGAGAAGGAACTTCGGACATACAGTTGGTCTTCCATTCACAGAAAGTGTAGAAGAGCACGTCCAAATGCTAACGGGCTGTATTAGTGCATTTTAATATGAAAGAAAAGAAATTATGGTGCTGTCAATTGTATGAGGCACTGCATATTATGTTTCACAGACAGATGGGAATATACTGTCAAGTCCTTACTTGGAAGGACTCTGTCACTGTTCTAGACCCACAGTACAAAAACACTTTTGGAAGAACCTGGAAGGAAAACAGCAAATAGATTTATAGGGAGCCTGAAATAAAAGGTGACTCCCCACTCATAGGTCATTGGCATGAATTACATACATTTAAGACTGTTGCATAACTGGCATAAGGAGCAGCAGGCATCACCCCAGAGAAAGAAACACAACTGGATCACAGTTGCTTCTTGGCTACAGCAATGAAGGGTCAGTTGTGGAAGGCCATAAATTTGAACCAGTTTTGGGGCCAAAAGTGGTATAGTAAGAATTAATCTGGTCCTTTTGTGGAATTAAGGAAGGTAGATGGATCATACAGCCAGTTCTTCCCCTCCAGAGATAGGAATCAAAGCCTAGTCCATAATCAAGATATCATTTGTTTTGCTGATTCAGTAACAAATTTTATCATAAATGTGCAAAACCTTTACACAGTTTGGTCTCTGTCTTTATAGTGTCTTATAGAGTGCTAAATGAGTAAACAATGTTTAATCAAACTATTTGCGTTATCTCAAGATTTAACAAAAAACTACTCTCTTTTATGAGGTTGGTTATGCCCATTTCCAAGCACAAATATTTCTGACGATATTTACAATTTGTTTGTGAGGCATTCATAGTTCTACAGTAATACTTAAAAAATGTTTTTCAATGCTGAGTATTATTTTATGACAATATCTTTTTTTTTTCCCAGAAATGTAGAAACCTTGAGAAAAGAAATGATTCATAGCTTTCAAGAGGAACACTTTGCATTCCCTCATAGAGATCTTTAAGAAAGGTACCAGAGTTCTATGCTGTATGGGGGAAAATTCCAAAACATTTCAGTCAGTGGGAGTAAGACAAGAAAAATGAACGTTTTGAAACATCCATGTCTGCCTTTGTAAAACCCTGGCAGCAATATTACTTAGCCATTGACCAATAAAAAGAACATTATAGATTTAGACCATGGCTGAACTACTGAGCATCAGAACCAGCACAGATAAGGAGGACTTCTGTTGAGCTGCAGACATCTTGCAATTTATAGACACCTAGAGCAGTTCTTAATCGCATTTACATGTGAAAAGGACAATGAAAAAGATACTTGTTTTAACAAATGTCTCCCCTTTTGCAGTCCACCACTTGAGATAAATAAACTAAATAAACAAAAAATTAGATAATATAGAAAAACTCCAGACTTTTTCAGTCTTGGCTTTGGGGATTATATTACTTTAACCCCCACCCTAAGCATTTTACAATAATTAGATGAGATCAAAGTCTTTGGATAATCAGACCCTCAAGAATATTGTTGTCTTCCTGCCTAATATGATCAAATCTGAATGGAAAAAGAGATTCAGCCTAATAAAATAAAAAGGGGCAGATGTGGTTTCTGAAGGACTGGTTATGCATCTGTAAAATCAGTGGATTTTTTTTTTTTTGAAAACTTATTTTAATTTTCCCTTTTTTCCTTTCTTCCTCTCTCTCTCTCCCCTCCTCCCCCTCCTTTTTCTCTTCTTACTTTCTCCTAACCTCTCCAGTGCTGCCTTCTCTCTCTAGGAGACAATCTATTCATGAAGGTAATACTGAATTACTGCAGCACTCACACTGATACTTCTGTAACTCGACGTGGGTGGAAATCTACTTCTGCCTAGAGCACCACTGACTTCATGGGACGACAAAGCTGTAATATGCTAAGCAAAACAGAAGCATTGCCAGTGTGCAACATTTCCTTAGGCTTTCTGAAAAATGAGGACAAAACCTGGTGTCTGAGCTTCGTTTATAATAAGTGAGGTCCATAAGCTTTCTTTTCTGGATCTGTGTTAATAGAGGATAAGATGCATAGAAGGATAAGATGCATAGAATCACCCCTGCATTTGTTTATTGCATGGCATTTCTAGCCCCAGGCTGCCATAATTTTATACAGGGTTGTTTGAAAAAAGTTGCTTTCAGTACTTTGAAGTTCTGAGAACCAAATAAAGCAAACTGTGTGATGTCTCAGAAACACCCAGATTCTTCAAAAGGTGTCATTTCATGGCATAGAATAACATATTTTTACTGTGCTAATTATTTATCAAGTACGACAAGCCCTTTTACACTGTTTTGAAGATTTTAAAGCAGACTCAGCCCCTTGCAAAAATGTACTCTTGCAGTAACAGTAAATTATTTCAAAATTAATTTGCAAAACACCTGCTAGTAGATATATTGATGTTCTAGATGCTCTTACACTGCTGTAATAACCAGTTGTCTTAAAGGGGAATATAACATGAATTCTTCCCATCATTTTTTCCTAGAGTTGAATTTGATATTAAATCTCATCTAAAGAAACACTAGATCATAAGTCATTTTCTTAAAATCTGGAAAGGGATATATGTAGTTCTTTTAAAATGAAGGCACAGAAATCATAATAGGGTACATCAGCAAGAAAATTACTAGTTTTGCAAAAAAATAATTGGTAGAATCACATTTTAGACCACTTTCTGTGTTCCTGTGGTGTAGCAAAAACTTTTCTATACAAAGAAACCTGTAATAAAGAGTTTTAAATACCATGAAAGGAAAGCTCCAATTCAAATAGAAAAATGGTTTAATAGCTTTCCTGGTTATAATTAAAAGGAGTTTTGTTCAACTCACTGTCCACAGTCTATGTAATTATCATCTGAAATAACATTTCAATAGAGTTGAACTACATAATAAAACTTCTTTACCCTGATAATTAACAAGGTTAAATGTCATTTCTGTAGCACAGAAAAATTATTGTTTAAATACATCCCTAATAAGATTGAATCAAACCAAGAGAAATAATCAACAATAGAAGCATTTATTTTATATGTTCTAATTTCCATGCAAAACAAAAACCTTCAAAATATTCCATAGGGATTTTGATAATCACATGTACTCAATATAACCAAAAAATAGTTTCAATATAAGAAAAGTGAAAATAAACATTTTTCAATAACAAGATTTTTTCTTCTCTGCATTTAAGACTACATATAAATTAATTTCACATAAAAATGAAAAATGGTGATGCAATGAATGCGATTAAAGTTTTGTTTTTGTCTTACACTTTGAAGGCACATTATTACAGTATCAAATGAGTTCATGTTATTCTTTTATTTCAGTTCTTAACATTCTTTGGTGATTCCTGTTAGAGTCCTTTTAGACATCCTCTGGTTGCATGAGGAACTTCCACTTTGAGGGGGAATTATTTCCCAAAAATTAAAATTCTGGCCTAGTACCACTGCTGTTTTCTTATTTCAACATCCATTTATTAACCATTTGTCTTTTTTAAATCTGGGTCAAAGAAATAACCCTGGTCCTCTGTGATATTTTGTTAAAACTATCTTTAATTGGTTTTATATGGATTTTTAAAAAATTATATAACATTTTGTTAAATAAAAATAATGCTTGATTTTACTAGAATACTATGGCTTAATACATAGCCTTCAAAATACAGGTAAATGAATAGTCCTAAATGTTTGACTAACATTGTTTTCATACCGGTAAACACACACATAGAATCTTACCTGGGTCAAGGTCAGTTCCTCAATACTTTACAGAATCAAATGCAAATTTCTAAATTGGAGGGTTTTATCTGTACTACCTAAAACTTTACATGAATTGTGGGACATTGTGTATGTTTTCACGCATTGCAGGATATCTTCGTACATGCATGAACTACAGACAGAGTTTAAAAATAAAGAAACCTTTGGATTAAATTCCATTATTTCCTCCATATCTTCTATTTCAACTGAGCCTCATAGTCAAACCTGTGTATTGGCTTTTTGTAATAGGAGCAACTGGCCACCTTACAAGCAACTAGAACAGAACTACATTTTGGACTATATTTATATTGGAGATAGGCTTTCCCTTCCTCATAACATCTGCAAACAAAATTTACATGCTATTGCTTCACGTGTAATCTACTGAATTGCACATCAGTACTAAGACACCTAAATTATCTGAACTACATCTGAGCAGAACTTTTGTCTTACCAAATTTTTTTCTTTAACCTTACTATCACTTTCTGTTTAATACTGTTGACTCGTTGACTCTTTTAGTCCACTCAAAATCATATTCTTTATCTTATATCCCAGTAGTTGGCAGATGGCAACTGAATGTAGCTACGCCTAGAGTTCAAAGATGCTGATGCCTAATTATTGTTGCACAGAGATGGTGAATAAAGTTATGTCTGCCATGTGGTCCTGGTTAGTTTAAATAGCAGTCTGATTTTAACTAGTAAAGTGGAATCAGATTCCATTACTAAGAAAAAAGTGCTCTCACCTTTTTGGAGAAACACAATACATTTTCTTTCATATTTTTAAAAGACTTCTAAATTATTTTACCCTTTACTATAGCAGGAAAAGCATATTCCACCTTCTCGAGCTCAGGGTTATAAAACTAAGATCTGTGTATGTGCGACTGAACTGTAATTGGGGTCAAGGATGCTATAAAATGATCTGGAAAGTAAGGCCAGTGAGGGAACATGAGAACAACTGATATATTCAGTATAGAAGAAGAGAGACAAAAGAGGGGAAATAAATACCCACAAAGACAAAAAATGATGATATAGGGATTCTACAAAAAGGTTAAGATACTTCTGTTACCCAACTGCCAACAACAGAAACAGTGATAGAAAGCTACAGCCAGCTGCATTTACGATACATATTTTCAAGGATGGGTGTGTGCGTGTGTAAATCTCTATATTCGTGCATCAGGCAGCAAAACAAGTGAACAAAAGATCATTTATAAACTTTCACTAGATACACAAGTGCAATCTAGTCAAGACATCTGACAGCAGTATTGTAAAATGAATCAAGTCCAGTCTGTCACAATGCAGGAGAACAGACAAGGTACCTCTTATGTTCTCTTATTTTCCATGTGGAACCTGATCTAACTTTCATTTATGTGTAATAACAAAAAAAGATTAAAAGTTCTCTCACTTATTTTGTAAATTCTGAAGTGGACACTGTAGGTGTTACAAAATGCTGCACACTCCAAAATAGAAATAGATAGAAGATATTGGGTGAGAAAAGAATCACAATGCATCTAACATTCCAGACTCTCTTATTCTCATTGTCTCCCAAATCCTCACTTCCTGTGCTCTGCTGGCTAGATCCTTGTAGCACAGATGTTCAGTTCCTGGCATTTTTGGGAAGTGTTACAGAAGGAGGGCATGAAAGATCTCAACAGTAGTATATAGTACTATATTTCTGATAAGAAACCAAAGCCTTTTTCCCAAAGCCTGGTCTGGAAAACAAAGTCCTGAGTGAGGAACTCTAAGGGGAAACCTAATAGGCCAACTTGAATAAGAAAGCTGATCTAAGTCACTGTATAACTGAAGTTTGAGAAGGGACTATTTCTGTAAGTTCAATGCCTGAAAAATGAGGACTTCTCTATCCAATCTACACATTCACTTACTGAGGTGAGTGGTAATAAAAATTCCCTTTCAGATTTAAAAAAGTCTACACTGCATGTCTGATCTTTCCAAAAGTGAAAAAAGTCCTCTAGCTTAAAACTGATAAAAGGCCAGTCTTTCCCTTTCCCTGGAAAAGCAGCGTCTCTAACCTTGGCTTGTAGATACCTGTGAAATTCTGAGTTTGCTCAAGCCACAGAACAGTAAAAACATAAAACTGACGCCAGTGTCATTGAGCAGGTGTAAAATCTGATCAAAACATATTCTTGTCTAAGGACTGTTACCTCCGCAGTGTTATTGTTTAGGGTCAGAGAATGACTGACCTGGAGAAATGAGGGATGTACCCTTACAAAGCAATCTTGGAAATGGTTAGCAGCCCAACCAGACACTCTGCTACTTCAGCCATGAAATGAATGAAATGTTCGCTGTCAATGATAGTATACACCTATCTCCCTACCAGTAACCGAAGAAACTTGGTGACTGCTAAAGATATGGAAGAAATTCAAGTCTTCACTGGAAATTTTAAGTGAAAATTGCAATTTAGTATTTGTGGAGGGAGGACTTCCTGAAAAATGGCAGGCATTTTTTAGCAATTTCCATTGTGTAATAGGTATCAGTGGAATACATCATAATACACAAGTATTTTTAGCCATTTTAATAATCTATCTATACTTAGGGTCAAAAGAAGAACAAAAAAATATGAATAGTATTGAATAATCAGAGTTCAGCACCTTTTGTAAAAAGAACCTTTTTTAACCAACAGCAACATAGCAATTAGCAAAACCAAAAGCATTTTCCAATGAAGCACAGAATGGGAAACTTAATTACATAGCATTATATCTTCAAGAGAACCGAAAAAGACTGCTCTCCTCCTTTTAACTATGGAAGTAGCTGATATTTTAGGGACTAGGCTTGCAAGGTGCTGTGTACCATGAGCTTGACGATAGGCCTGTCCAATACAGTGGCAGAAGCAGAGGAGGAGTTGTGTACTGAGACTCTGTTTATTACAGTGTGTTTGTCAGATTTAATGACAACAAATGGCAATATAGGAATGAGTTGAAAAGTCAGAGTTTCTGCCTTCTGATAATTAGGGTAAGACTCTAACAAAAGCATTTCTGTGTTCCAACCACATTCCAACAATCCTTTTAAATGTAGTTTGCAGTACTAGACAGTTCTTCATGTAAGTATCATGTGCAATTTAAATGAAAATGGTAAATAATGCAAAACTAAATTTGGTAAGCTTGGAGAACAGTCTATTTACTTCAGACTGGAATAACAGTGTGATGTATTGTTTTATCAACGTTCTTACAAAAATGAAAAACAAATGCCTTTAGCATGTGTACTTTCAGTAAGGATGGCAGCAGCTGGGAATTAGCTAGTCTATACTACCATGTTTAAAAAAAAAAAAAAGATTAATTTAACTATATTGTCTACCAGATCTGTTGTGTTGTGCATTAGGTCATTTATTACTAGGTCAGTTATTTAAGGGTTTTAATTTTGATATATTACTTAGCAAGCTGATGCAGAGCTAAACACTCAATGAAAATGTATGCAATATCTCTGTCACACAGTGACCCAGGCACTGGCTACCATCTGTGATGTCATGAAGTGCTCTGAAGAATTAGATAAGAATGCCAGCATTATGAATGGAAAACTACTCTTTACACTATTTATGTACTTTTTAAAATAGACCGTTTGCCTAAGGAAACCTGTGTCCTTTTTCATTCTCCAGGGATATCTGTCCTATCTTTTTCTACCCTTCTTGCCAGATTTTTTATGACAACACAATCAAAACTAAAATGTCTCATCTGTTTGGTTTTTGTTTTTTTTTTCAACACTGCTAGACAGAGCTGAGCTAGCTCTGACTAGAAACAAGAGTTTAAGCTATTTGTTATTTAGCACACACATTATTTATAAGGCACTCGTCTATAGCTCAGATACAGAAGGTAGGCATGTCTTGCATCTTGTCAAAATGCCACACTCGCTGTCAATTACATGAGCTCTCATACCTTTTCTGAAGGAAGGATTACATACTTGAAGCCAGGACATCCTGATCCTGACAGTTCAGCTGGGGAACACTGATATTCATTGATTGCTGCTATCACAGTATCTTCTTTGAAGACATGCGCACGCGCGCGCACACACACACACACACAAGCTGTAAGACTAACCTACAAGCATGATCTGAGCCATATGATGACTTATGCCTGCTTCTCCAGCTAATGGCCTGAACTGAAATACCAGTCAAAGAATATTTATCCCAGGGGTTAAGAACTCATAAAATGTTCTAAAAATGTTTTATATTTTTAGCTTGTATGATTGATCAGACATTTAGAGTATTGGCAATGCTGAGCATTTGAAAATTGGGAGTCATTCCTTGAAATATGAGATGTTTAGCTCATTTTAAGCAAAATGTTCCTTTTTGTCAGATGACACATCAGGGTATCTTCAGCTCTTCAAGATTCCTCTTGTAGTAACAAGAGAATGGGAAATCAGCTTTATCTTAATATTTTTAAGAGAGATGAGATCATGACATCATTGTATGATTCTAGGAGTGAGGGTTTTAAATGAGATTCCAAATACTGTAAGAAAATAAAATTGGACAGTTATCAAAATAGCAGATGGCAAAAAGGTAGAATGAAGAAAATTATATCTATTTTTGTTATTAGTAGAACCAGTTGAGGAAATTAAAAGGGGGATGAACCTTTCTACTCTCTAAGCACAGTAGGAAGCAGAAGGTGTGAATTCAAGCTAAGGAGGCAGTGCCAAGGAAAAGCTACCCAAAATAAAATTACAACAGATAAATCAAGTTGTGATCCTTATCATAGAATCATAGGATCATTTAGGTTGGAACAGACCTTTAAGATCATCAAGTCCAACCTAGTACTGCCAAGTCCACCATGTAGGCACTGCAAAATCCTGCAAGATAGTCCTAATATATAGTGCTCAGGGGCATATTTACTGGGATGAGGAAGGTAGCAGTAATCTCTCTCCCTGCGGTAACATCACTGTACTGAGCCGCCCTGTATGTCATGGGACAGCAAAGGTGCTGTAGCAGAGCCCAGCCCTTCAAGCCTTATGCTGCTACCATCACACCATCACCCAGGCCACCCAAAGCTGTGTGCGCTGGGAAAGGAAGGTCACCCTGCCCCAACCAGTCACGGTCTCCTGGGACAACTCATGGACTGTTTTAAAAAAATATCTGCCCAGCAATAACTAATCTTTTGTGAATCTCCATGTTCTTCAGAGGCTGGCAAACAGAGAGATGCCAAAGGATGCTCTCCATGAGCTGTACAGGCACCCACCTGAGTGCGTAAGTTTACTGGCCCTTGAAATGCATTTGGCCAACCTCGGAAAAATAGGAGATGCCTGTAATCCTATAATAGTGTCCCCACTTTGAGACCTTGTGAGAGACACACTCTAAAATCATGCATGGCAATAACTTCCAGATCAGCTGCAGGGACAGGGTGTGTTTGGAGGCCGCTGGGGAGGTGCTGTGGCAATTTGACACAGGGCTAGGACGGGTTGCAAGTTTCCCTCGCATGGCTTCCCCATAACTAAGTTGTTAATGGCAACGAGGTTGCCACAGAGCAGGGAACCTTCTGGAAAGGCAGGCTGGGAGCACAAGGCAACACAAGGCAACAGCCAATCGCCAGGTGCCACAGGAATTTCAGCCAATCAGAACCTGGTTGTTGGGTTTTCTTTGCCCAATCCCATAAGTGATAAGGTCTTGGGTTGCTGGGGTGACCCAGCAGAGAGCCCACAGGAAGTGGCCTCAGTGTCCAAGGGCTCATGGCTGAAGAGGCCTGTGGGCCACAGCCACGGCCCCTGTGCTGACTCTACCGGCACCCTCCTGGGCTGCCCCATCCCCTGCCGCATAACAGGGAGGTTGTGTGGGAACCCCTGTGCTGGTTTCTCTCCCGGAGTGGGCATCTTCCCCACTACAGGGCCTGGATGTTGAGTCCCTCATCAACATTAAACGTATCCATAACTAAACGTGCTTCAGTACCTGAGCCCATCTAGTCCCCACACTGTCAGTTCAGTCTCAAACCACAACAGATGCCAACATTAGGAGGCTTGGAATGGGCACTGCCACAGTGATGCCAGGGTGCTTGTTCTTGCCATGCCAGCAGTTCCCTTGCTAGGCAGGGAAGCACCCCATCCCATCATGTTATCATGCCATTTCCTATTTCTTCATCCTCCTTTCCAGCATACTTGTACCTCCATTTTCCTGCACCAGGCCTCTCCCAAATAAATACTTTGCCCTCTCAGAACTTTCTCCCCGTTGGTCCTATTTTTGCTACATCAGTACCAAAATTTGATATTTTTTATATAATCACACAAATAATCTTGGTTTTGTGTGTGTATATATATATAGATAGATAAAGTCCTACTGTTTTGATTATCTCATTATTATTAGCCTCACAAACAACTATTACACTGCAGGTCACCAGTACTCCCCTTCAACTACTTGGGAAGTACAACTACTTCTCATATAACTCCCCCAAAACCACCTTTGAAATTCAGGTATCCTTCACGGCACTATCTGTAACTTCTGTCAGTTTCTTGCATGGTTATCTGTCATGTCTGGCAGTTTCTCATGTCATTCCTCATTGTATCTTATGTCCTGTTTGGTTAGCTTAACCTTAGACCAGAGACTAGTCAGCGGGTTAGTCACCTGCCTGCAGCCCTAACAGTACACATCTCCTAGTTTTTGCACCAGAAAAATAAATGGAAAATTGAATTACACTGGAAGTTCAGGAAGACTATTAACAGAAAAAAAATACTGGAATGATTTCTATCAAGAAATTATATCCATCAAGGTGTGGACTTATGTATATTTGAGTCACCAATCTTAAAAAATAAAACCAAACAAGTATTTCATCCACTGCACTTGAGTGCGTGTATGAAACTGACATTTAAATCACAAATAGATGCCTCGGTGCAGTTCTGGAAATTCATATGTTTAGTTAAGATGTGTTCTCTTATAGATCCTGAATCACATAGTATAGGCAGAACTTTTTCCATCTCTACAATAACACTGCCTTTCTGTAATATTTTTAAAGCCATTTTAAAATATTCACTTTCATAATCAAGCATAATTGTTGGCCTGCTGCCTTTTATCAAAGCAGTTACCATGTATTGCACATTCACTTTTATTTTTCCAGTGTGGGCAGACTGACAGAGGTGAGCTGTTCTCTAGTAAAGGTTTTATACTGATGTCAAATACTCTTTCATTTTGACATTACATTTCCTATATTTCTTCCTTATCAACAGCTTTTTTCAGTTTGCCTGCCCTTTATTACTCTAACCCTTGATCACTCGTCTCTTTCACTGTATATTATTCTATCTCATATATGATTGGATATATTTTATTTAAATGGATAAAATAATGGATGTTTTTAAAAGTTGCTGGTTGTTGTTTTTTTTTTTCCAAGGTGCTGAGTTAAAATTCTTCACATGCATTCTAAAATCAGTGTTTTCCTACTAAAAAGAATGAGAATAAAGGGAAATTGTGCTGTGTTTTTAAAACACTTCCATTCATTAAACCGAGTAGGAAAGGATTTACTGACGTGGATAGAAGCTTGTAACTGGAGTAGAAGCATGTTCTGACAAAGAAGTGCCCAGCTTTGCCAGAGGAATATGAATTTTTTTAAAAATGTACTGTGAGATTCAAATTGCCCCACAGGCAGAAGTCTATTTAACCATTAACACAGACAAATCACTGAGTTACAGTAACTTGGCAAGTTACCACACTTATAAAATGAGTTACAGTGAGTCTAAAGTCATCTGAGAGCCAACAATTGTGCTCAAACTCTTATCTTTTCCAATAGATATTATTGTCCTTCACCACAAAACTTGAGTGGCTGACACATAAAGTTGATGACAATAGGACTTTCTTGCAGCCTCTTATTTTTCATAGTTGAGTCTCTACCAGGACTAGTATTTTTTTTTATGTAAAATGAATTTTTAGATTTCTTTGAAGCTTTTTTTTAAACCTTTCTTTTTCATATGTTGTTACTAACTGTTTACTGAGCAGAACTAGATAGCAAGAGAGAAAGCAGAAAGACCTTTCTCTGCTAGTTTTACAAAATTCTGCAGAGGCTGGTCTGGCTCTGGTCTTGAATGACCTTAAGAGACTTCATTTTCAATTTTGTTCCACTTTTTCTAAAAGTAAAATACAAAGTTTCTTGTTTATCTCAGAGTAGCACATGGGTCATATTCTACCCAGAGGTGGGTAACAACTGGAGTTCCTCAGGGGTCCATCCTAGGGCCTGACTTGTTTGATGTCATCAGTGACCTAGCAATGGAGTGGGCAATGGGCACTGGAGCACAGTCTGAGCAGGCTGGCAGAGGACAACAGTCTGGGGCACGCAGGTGATACTCTTGAGGACAGGTCTGCCACCCAGACAGCCCTGGAGAGGCTGGAGGAATGGGACAAAGGGAACCATATGAAGTTCAGCAATGACAAATGTCAAGTCATGCACATGGGAAGGAAGAGCTGCTGGCAACGATAGAGACTGGGGCCTGCCTGCCCAGGGGGCAGCTATGCTGAAGAGGCCCTGGGGGTCCTGCTGAGAAGAGAGCTGGACATGAGCCAGCAGTGGGCCCTGGCAGCAGTGATGGCCAACAGCATTCTGGATTGTGTTAACAGAAGCACAGCCAGTAGTTCTACCCCATGTCTATAATACCACTGACAGTTTGCGTCCCATAGTACAAGAAAAATGTTGATAAACAGGAGAGAGTTCAGTACAGAGCCATCAGGATGGGCAGATCCTGGAGTATGAGCCCTGTGAGAAGAGGCTGAGGGACTTGGACATGTTCAGCCTGGAGAAGAGAGCTCTGGGTGGGAACAAACAGCAGCCACCCAGTACCCACAAGGAGGTTATCTGGAAGATGGAGACAGACCCTTCAGAGTGGTGCATGGCAGCAAGAGTAAATTGACATAAGAGAGTTTCTGACAGGACATAAGGATAAATTTTTTCTCTATGTTGACAGTCCTGTAGTGCAGCAGGTTGCTTAGAATGGTTGTGCAGTCTCCATCCTTGGACTTTTTTTTCAAAATGAGACTGGANGCAGTGGGCCCTGGCAGCAGTGATGGCCAACAGCATTCTGGATTGTGTTAACAGAAGCACAGCCAGTAGTTCTACCCCATGTCTATAATACCACTGACAGTTTGCGTCCCATAGTACAAGAAAAATGTTGATAAACAGGAGAGAGTTCAGTACAGAGCCATCAGGATGGGCAGATCCTGGAGTATGAGCCCTGTGAGAAGAGGCTGAGGGACTTGGACATGTTCAGCCTGGAGAAGAGAGCTCTGGGTGGGAACAAACAGCAGCCACCCAGTACCCACAAGGAGGTTATCTGGAAGATGGAGACAGACCCTTCAGAGTGGTGCATGGCAGCAAGAGTAAATTGACATAAGAGAGTTTCTGACAGGACATAAGGATAAATTTTTTCTCTATGTTGACAGTCCTGTAGTGCAGCAGGTTGCTTAGAATGGTTGTGCAGTCTCCATCCTTGGACTTTTTTTTCAAAATGAGACTGGACAAAGCCCTGAGCAACCCAGTCTAGCCTCATAGCTAATCCTGCTTTGAGCAGGAAGCTGGAAAAAAGATCTCCTAAGGTCGCTTTCACCCTGAACTGTCCCATGATTCTGTGATATTCTTGTGAATAAAACAGAATCCCTTAAAATTGCCAAAAAAAAAAATAATGAAAATTGTACAGTCATAGTCAGAGTGCAATTCTGTGTTAATCACATGCAGCCCTTGGAGGATATTTTATTTTATTTATCCAGGTAGCATTCTTGACTGTCATCCTTTGTGGATAAATTAGTGGCTGGAAAGCTGNATTCTGTGATTCTATGAAATATCCTACCATCCTTAGCTGGGTCATCTTACCATTCAAATGGAGGATAAGATATAAGTAACCATCTTGGTACTGGTGTATTCCCCGGCTGCTTTCTGGTGCTGAATTCAGTGCTTATCATAATTTTGGCTTTGTGTAGCTCAGAGACCACCCACATAACCAGAGAGCACTAATAGCCTCATTGTGCCAATCTTGACAGTTGAAGCAACTGTGAATGGCATCAACCTGAACTTCTAGAACAAGAAATATTAAGCTGAGTGAGAACAGTTTATCCTTCTGGTTACTTTGTTCATTTCGATGAGCTAAATAAGGCTTTAATAGTGTCAGCATTACACAAGAAAAAAAATTTGTAAGCTGAGGTTACATCTACTTACAGAGGTAGACAAACCACCTGTTACACACAGAAAAAAAAGAAAAGCTTTTGAGCATACATCCTTTTAATAAAAAAAAAAAACCTCATCTTTCCCTACAAACTGTGTTGTTCTATATCTAGAGCCCATCACACTCTCACAAATGTACTACTATTTAAATATTATTCCATTTTGGATATAAAAAAATATTATCTACTAATCGGAAATACAATGTTTTGGAATAATGTGCCATTTCTTTAAGATTTTTAAAACATATTCTGAAAGGATTTATTCCGTATGTGAATAATTGGGAAGAACAAATCTTTTGTTCCTTGAATTTTCTCAGGGATTTATAAACTTAGCACTGAGACATTAAAACAGCACTGAATTTTTAATAGAAGTTTTACGTAAATTCTCCATAAATGCAGTGTGAAGCTCCACACAGGCACAGTCTTTGTGGGGCTGAGATCTGATGACACAGTAACTGTATCTGTCTCCAGGCCGGGGAACTCAGGAGCTGGGTAGGAGGGTAGGGAAAAGTAAAGGTGAGCATTTATGGTTTGCCAATGCGCACTAACCAGCCAGTGATGGTTTGTATTTTACCTGTGTATGGGGAAATCATACTATGTCATTGTTCAAAAACAACACTCTTTCCTGGGGAATGACTGAAAAATCCTTTGTCACCACAAAAACATTTCTAATATAGTCTTAAGTATAAGAAAGATATGGCAAAACATGGGCATTGGTGCATTTTATAGTATGTAGATAAGGGGACTGGTTAACACGTTTGTTTTTCAATTCTTGCCTGAAATTTTGATAGCACTAATCTGTATACTTTTTGCAAGCCATGAGGTCTTCACTATTTGTAAAATCCCATTTATAAAAAAAAAAAGTAAAATTAAAATTAAAACAGATAACTTATTGTTTGCAGTTAGGCCTTTTGTCTATCAACATCAAGCATCTCAAGAAAATTAAATATGTAATTTTTCCTGGAGTTATTGTTAATGCTGGAGGGAGAGAGTTTAACCAATAGAAATTAATAGTGTATTTTTTCAAGCAATACAAACATGACTTCTTTCTTCCCATTCCCAGCTAAATATTTGTGAACACACATGTATAAAATGCGTCCATTCTTAATAGAATAAATATACATTCACATGGCAGCATCTTTTACTACTTTATTTTCACCTTCCTTTTCTTTTTTGAATACTTAGAATATAACATAACTTTCTCAAAAAAAATAATTGAAGAATTTTTTTAAGCAACAAGCTCTACATACTTTACCGGGAAAAAAGATAAAATTTTTTTCAAGGCTATTAAGAAGACAAAAACATTTTTGAAATATTGAACCTTAGAGGTACACAAAAGCAAAAATCTGTCGATAGGAAATACAGTGGTTATGCAGCTAGAGGCTGAACTGAGCAGTGAAGATTCCCTCAGGAAACAGAAAGAGGCTTTTAAAATTTCTGTATGTAAATGGATTTCCTATCATATTTTTCAACAACAGCAAAAAAATGGTTAGCTAGCACAAATTAAGTAGACCTATACAGAAAAGGTATTTTCTGTTGACAGAGGAGTACAGCAAGAAAATCAAATTGTGGAAAAACTTCTGTCATAACCTGCTCTATGCTTGATTTCAAAAGGTCATCTGCATGAGTGAGAAAAATCAGACTTTTCAGTGCCTGTTGAATCATTTTTCTGAGAATGAAAATCTGTCTCATAATGTAAATGACAGCAAGTGACTTTTTTTTAAAAAAGTATCTTGGCCAGTCAGAAATGGAATAGTATTACAAATTAGATCATATATAAATCACACTATTATGTTCAGAGAGTAACAGTTATTAATGTATATTGACCAGAAGGGGTTTTGACCTCCTGCACTAAGGCTGAACTGTTCTGTAAATCCTTGCCCTTCCCCAGAATCTCTTTATTCCTTTTAAATTTTCTATTGACAGTGTAAAAATAAAAAGCAGCATATTAATAAAGTCCATCTTTTTCTTTCTCTGTACACTTATACATTTTTCAGATCAGTGGAAAACCAGAGGTGGAAAAATGTGTGTTCATATTTTGAGGCATCTCAATTCAAGTGTTCATCTAATGCAAGAAGTATTTGGAAACAAAATTAGGTTTGGCTGGTAAACTCCTCCAGTTTCAGAGTTTTTCCAGACACACTGTGACTGAGACATGTTTCTAGCTGAAACTACAGAAATAGGATAAAGTCACTAGTTATTTCAAAGCTCATACAAGCCAGCAAAGGAAGGAAAGGTCAAGAAAGTCAATATTGGAGACAAAATGTTTAGCTGACACTGCCTCATTTACTTAGAAATTCCTCACCTTAATGACATGTTGGTGTGTTAGCACTCTTGCTTTACTAAGTTCATTTAGGTTTTCATCTGTCTTCAGTGACCACTAGTACAGTTATAAGCAGGAAAAGTAATCTCTTTCTCATTATAGAATCTAAACTCATAAATTGTAAAGCATAAGACTTAAGATGTCCTCTATTGAGTTCTTGGGTCCAAACCTCTTCTGTCCAAACGACCTCTGGAAATACTGCATAACCTAAACTTCCATATTAACAGCTAAGGTTTCTGGCACACTGCAGGCAGAACAAATTTCAGAACAAATTTTTACAACAAAATGCTACCTACAGAGGAGGCAGATGATAAACAGAAGGTTCATAGGTGAGATCTGTGCAGAAGGAAGTATTTTTTCTCTCAAGAAGTAAAAATGTGCAGTTTTGCAGCCCTTTACCGCTGACACTCAGAGATAGATTGCCTGTGGTGTGATGGTTCTTTTGAATCCTCTCCTGAATTGTGACTAGTTCTCTAAAGCTGCAGAGATCACACCAAGCTACAGGCAAGTCTGCTGGAATCCATGGCAGAACTCACATTAACTTCCACAGATCCTGACAGACATATTCTTACTCATTTACACGGCATGGCCATTAGTTCTCCCACTGATCTGACTGCAGTCTGATTTTGGCCCTTGGACTTTAAGCTGTATGAGGCTGTGTGTGACAAATATTTACTTTATTTCTAATGAACTAAGAAATAAGAAAAAAAAAACCAAATAATCTTGGTCTAGCATTTTTAATGGTACTGCAGAAAGGCCAGAGCTCTTTGTCCTTGGGAGAGTTCTTCAGGAAATGTTATAGCACAATGTCAAAAGTGTGTTGGGCTCCATTCACCAAGTGAAGAAGATGCATCGAGGATGTGGTCTCCCTAGGAAGCTTAGCTGTCTTTCCTACAATCACCTTTGCCAAGCTAAATTCCACCACACTGTTGGCAGAGTAGTAATAGGAGATTCTGAGCAAAAGGCAGAATGTCCGAAAGCAAGAGTATGTCAGATAAGCAAGGATTATTTGGCCTCAGAGGCAATCACATTAGCAACTGCCAGGATAGATATACTGTTCTGAGTTAAATGAGCTGGGATACTGGATTGCTGTGCTTTAATTTGAGAAATGCACACAAGAGTCACCAGCCAGAGTTTGTCCATTGGCATGTCTGTCTCCTCTCTTATCTCATTCAGTTGTGACAAATTAGAGAAAACCATTGGCAGGGACAGCTATAGAGTCATCCAGCTTTTTAATATGAGTCTGACTTCATCTGGGTTCAAGTGGTTTAACCTTAAATCATTTTTTTGACTAAACAGGTATAAAACACATGTTTCAACACTTTCATTCCATATCAAGAGCAATATATTTTGATTAATTTAAAAACTTTCTTAAATGTTCTAAGATAAATTGAAGAAGTGTTTTTGGTTTTGTTTTAAATAAATTGAAAATATCTACTTTTTCCAGGCTCAGACTTACTGCAGGACTGAAAGATTACAAGGAGGGTGTATTAGACTTAGTCTTTATTTTAGCATTGCTGGTAACTGATAGCCACACAGTGACACTGCTCATGATACCGTGCAGTTTGGACACTATACATCAAGGCTACATTCAGTTCTGCACACAAGGATTTCTGTTAAATGTGTTCACAACCTGTGTTCCTAATCAAGAGATGTGAGAAGACGTGCCATTCCTGCCCCACCCCGACCCGCCCTTCCCTCAACAGGTTTACAAGATGGACATCCGCCCCTTAACTTTTGGAGAACTGAATACTCTACTCAGAACCCCTCCCTGCAGGAACATGGCAGGTTCAGTCTCTTTCCTCTTTAAAGTGAAGGGCTCCCACACAGCAATTCCCAGTTCATTCTGAATTCAGCAGGAACCATAAGAGCTCAGGGAGGCAGTAATACAGTTCAAAACTCAGCAGGAGCCTTGGACTCTCACAGAGTCAAATAGACTCTTCAAAATGCAGCCCTTCCTGGTTTCCAGCTCCTGCTGAGTGCTGTGAAAGCCCACCTCTTGCTGAGCTGGAAGCCATTACCCCATCTTTTTGTTATCTCAAACTTGGCTCAGAGGCATTTCAATACTTACCTTCACATCAGCCACAGCACATTTCTTGCGGTTAGCTTTCTCCAGATAGGAATAGGAACAAGGCTTGCAAAATATTGCATACATTGGTCTTTGCACTTGTATTTAACAATAACTTTCTAAATTATACAGCTCTAAAGCCAGTAACTGATCCCAAAGTATGAAGCATAATATAATTACACTTAAAACAGAGAAAAAGAAATATATATATTAAAAAAAAAAACAAAAAAACCAAAAAAAACCCAACAGATTTTTTCCTTAATGTTCATTTTCATTCTCCAACTCACAACAGAATTGGTCTTCTGGTGTTTATACATTCCAGTCATAGTTTGAAAAAATAGTGTTATGTGTTTTGGTGGTGGATCTAATATAATATTCTAATCTCAATTAAAAATCACTGTAAGAGAAAAGAGCAAATCTGTTTCTGAGAAAGGGGAAGGGGATTTCAAAGCTAATTTTATTCTTATGTTACCACTCTTGGGAGAAACTATATGGCATCACAGCAGCAGTTACTCCCAGCTCTTTGTTAGCATGTGTGTAGCCTCAAAAGGAAATGTTCTGCTACTGGGTTGAAGGAAAAGGATGCTTTTTAATGTCATTTTGAAGTAATGAATAATAGGATGGAATTCCTTTCTCTAAAAGGCTCAGAGCTGCTTTAAAATAGGTGCAATAGAATCTAAATCTTCTCATGAACTGCCTGCAAATTCACAAGCAAATTCACTCACATGAATAATCCATCTCCTGCTGATGTCATTTTGACAGGATCAGTAAATAGTAGTTTCACCAAAGTGTATCATATGTAATGTTCAATGAGATCAGAGACATTGAAATTCTAAGTGTGATTTGTAAATCAAATCCAGATGGTATGACGGCATGATACAAATGTGTTTTCTATTCTGAAATTCTATCACATCTTCTATAATCCATCTGGCATAAAGACAAATATTTGATAATCAAATTTGATGCCATATATTTAAGATCAGACCAAGCTTGAAGTTTTTCACATGGTTCCATTTCATTGTTTCCAGACCTCTGTCGAATTCCACTTCCACAGGTGACTTATGATGAAACATTGGAAAAGATTGTCTATCCCATTCTTAAGGATCTCCAGAAATACATGTCAGAAATAGCATCATTGGTACTGTGCTGAAATAGAATTAGGATCCAGACTGAGCATTAGGTAATCTTCTGAGAGCCCGTCGGCTTTCCAGTTCTTTTCTTATATCTAAGGTGACTTCTTATACCTACAGCAACTGAGGTAACAGTCAGATCATCCATGTGTGATTTAGAACAGCTGTGCAAAGTATACTCTTCCAAGTAAAAGCAAGTCTTATTTATTGTGTGTATGAAACAGGGATGTGCAACCAAACTTGATAGTGACAGAACTTTAATAAACTCAAGTTCATTTTGTTTTGTTTTGTTTTGTTTTTTAAGTTTTTTTTCTTCAAAACCTCTTTCCCAAGATTTTTCTCTTTCCTGGAGCTTCTCTACTTTCCTTTTTCATTCAGAAGGTTATGTTTCCTAAGAACCATTTACAGTACCTGGAATTTAGAAAACCCCTTGCTTCTACTGGTCAGCAGTTGTTTTCTTGCAAGTCCTTCAGCTTCAATGCCAAATCCATTCAAGTACTTGCTCAGCAGGATTCTAGAGTACATAGCAAATTTTACATGAGGAAGTTGCAAACATTTTTCTTCCGAGATCATACTAGCATCAGAAAAATAGAAAACTTGTTTCTTAGAAACTATCTAAAAAGGTTTCCAGATCGTATCAGTAAGAATATCCTCTTCCAAGAACAGAAGGTAGTTTTGGTTTATGCCTTTATTTCATGCATTCTGCAACAACCATCTGGGAAGATATTAAAAATTTCCACACAAAGTCTTAATCAAAGCAAAGCATAATAGACCTATCTGCAAAGTAACACTACACTGGGCTGACTGATTTCACAATAAAATGAATTAATGTTACTCAAAGTTTTTATTTCAGAACATAATATGTTTTACAATCCTGGGAAATTCAAATCATACTATCAGTAAGACACAACTGTTTTGCTACAAGCTCCTTTTTTATGAGATATTAAGGAGAACACTGTTCTGTGATAAAAAGTCTCTTCTTTCATTAATACACAGAAGATTAACATATATGATTCAAGTGAAAGAGATTTTGATAGATACTTGTGCATCACTAGGAAATAATTTCTTATAGCCTTGATCCTGCAAATAGCTCAGAATAGGTTTATTTTGCGTATGTGAAAAGGTTCACAGATCATGGTGCAGGATCAAGAACAAAATTACTAAAAGGCAAAGATAAACTTGTGTTTGATTGTAAAAACCGAAATGAATTCTTAAAATACTTTTTAATTAAAATACTTTTTGTCAAGCAAAATGAGGAGGAAGGCCTAAATTTATCTCATTTTTTGTTTATTTAATATAAAACATAAAGGTCAGGTTTAAAATACACATAGAAATATTTTCAGCTTATAAAGTATTCATAAAATAGCACACTAGCAATTAGATTACTTTATATTGAAGTATTTTAAGAAACTATTTAAATGAAAGATCATTCTCACACCCAAGCTGTATTCTTGTGGTAGGGTAATCCCCTGTTTCATGCCTTAAACACCCAGTAAGAAAACTGTATTTTTAAACTATTGGTTTATATTAATGTTTATGGGGTGTCTTTAATTAAATATTTTTCTTTAATGTTATTTGAAAATTTGTACTACTATCTAGCCGTGTTTCTGAAGAACAGATAAAAGCATCAACATAAAAAAAAGAAGATCAATTTGTATCTCACTGTAACTTCACTACTGCCTGAAAAACCACAAAACGTTTCTGATTTTTGTAAAACAACTAGCACAAAGCGACTTAGAAGACTGAATTCAACGTATGGCCTACTGAATTGACTTACTTCTATAAATCTTACTTGCGCTTTTTTTAATACTCAAAGTATGAATTAATAAAATGTAGTGGCTGCTATTAACTCTTCCTAACACCTTAATCTCTTCCCTGAACATTTATATCTACCTTGCAAAAGTAAAATCCACTCACCTACCAAAATATACAAGAACTGATGAATGTTGGTTAAGTACAGTTTCTGGGCTACAGATGTAATAGAATTACTAGAAAAAATTTGTTCCAAAGAGAGTAAAGACCTACTGATGCCCACAAACCTGTTTTGCTAGACATTATAAGTATAGATTCAAAAATAATCTGGGTTATTCCCATTTATATATGTTATCAAAATAGGGGGAAACTTTGTGTTATAACACCACAGAGCTGCACAGTAATGTCATCTAAATTCAAAATCAGTGAAACTAATATGTATATACCCTTCTGCAACTGAGAAAAATAAGACGCTGTGTTGTGTTTTAACCCCAATCGGCAACTAAGCACCACACAGCTGCTCGCTCACCCACCCCTGCCCCGGTGGATGGGGAAGAGAACCAGGAAAAAAACCATAAACCCCATGGGTTGAGATAAGGGCAGTTCAATGGGATAGTAGAGAAAGAGAAAATAATGATGATAATAATGATAAAAGAATATACAAAACAAGTGATGCACAACGCAATTGCTCCCCACCTTCTGACTGATGCCCAGCCAGGCCCCGAGCAGCCATTGCTGCCTCCCAGCCAACTCCCCCAGTTTCTATACTGAGCGTGACGCCATATCGTATGGAATAGCCCTGTGGCCAGTTTGGGTCAGCTGTCCTGGCTGTGCCGCCTCCCAGCTTCTTGTGCCCCTGGCAGAGCATGGGAAGCTGAAAGAAAAAGTCCTTGACTAGTGTAAACACTACTGAGCAACAACTAAAATATCAGCATGTTATCAGCATTGTTCTCACACTAAGTCCAAAACACAGCACTATGCCAGCTACTAGGAAGAAAATGAACTCTGAATTAAGCTGAAACCAGGACACCCTGCAAAGAACAGTAAGCAGTTTACCACAATCTGTTGATCAAAGACAGTGCAGTCAGAAAAAATAATTTCACTGTGATTCATGAATTTCTGTCAAAATCTGACTCTAACATGCCCTGCTTATTTGTGTTGTTACTCCATCATCACAAGTGGTTTCAAAAAGCTACTCCTTGTCCTACTGTTCCTGACTGGACAGTCCCTGCCAGGTGTTAGCACTCAGCACCAGCATCATGCTAATGCTTCCTGCTCTCTCTGGACACAACTGCTGTTCAGAAGAGTATCATAACGTCTAAATAAGGTATTTGTCAGAACTAAAGTGAGAAAATATTGCCAATCATTTTTATGTTTTTTCTTGGTGTGGAGCTGTTTTTTTAGGAAAAAGTTGCAAAGTGAAGAAACTGAAAAATGGTGTGCCAGCATCTAGGCAACTGAAGATGAGGGAGAGATGTGGCTCCAGCTGACTTTACCTAGAGTCACAGGACATTATGGTTGAACCCTTTATCTACCACCAGCTACAATCCCTACACTGGCTGATATAAAATCCTCTCTGATTTCACTTCCATAAGGATTTAAAAGCTATGTTCATGTTTTGGGTCTATTCTCCCCACATTGAACTAACCATTTCTTCTACCTTGCAAAGAAAAAAAGAAGAGAAACAAACAGAAGAAAAATCCATTATTCTGTCCCACTGTTTTTGTTAACACAAAAGTAAATTATCACCTCTGAGTGAAGGGTTAGTAGTCCCACTGAGGGGATGTAGTAGTTTGTAGGAACCAAATGTTTGGGTAGAAATTCTGGTCCCGGTCAGAAAATGTAGCCTAGAAACAAATTATTTTCAGTGTTGTATACCTGAGCCAAAGGGCTTCCCAGGACAATCTTGCCTCTGTATAGCACATGCACAATCCCTTCCTCAGAGCTGTACTTAAAAAGCATCCCAGCCAACACTGTTTTATAATTATGTCCTAGTCCACATTCAAGTATCTGTTCAACACTTATCACCACCTGCACACAGCCTGTCAGAGGTATTTTTGATTAAACTAAAGTGGAAAATTGAACTTGTTAAAAAAATGAGCAAAGGCCAATTAGATATATAGAATGTCCCTTGAAAAGGTGTTGTTTTGGAGATTATGTTGTCAGTTTTCCTTGAGCTACATCTCTCCCTTATTGTTTGAAAGTCCAGATGGTGGCCTGTTTGAAGTATCTGACACCTAGAAAAATGGAGGGGTAGCATTGGTTTTTGTATGCCCTTCTAGGCACTAATGTTATGTCTTCATCAGACTGTGATAACCTGCTTAGTATTCATTGCAGAGTCTTACTCTTCACAGTTGCACAGGGGTATATATGTACTAGTTTCACAGATGTTGAATTTACAGAGGTGCAGGTAAGCAACTTGGATCTTAGCCTTTAAAAGTTTTTTCCTTCTCTGAAATCTGCAAGCAAATTAGAAGCAGACATTTTGCTGTTTTCTGGAGATAATATCACACCCCTCATTTCTGTAGTTCAAGTCAAATGCAAGCTTAAATGTCAATAAAATTTGGACAAGTGCTGTGTAGTTTTTAATTAGTGAATATGGTTTGCACTAAAATACCTTAAGACTGCTGGGGGTATAATTCGATTATTGTCTGTTCAGTATAATTTTCTACTCCTATATGATATGAAGGCTTTTCCCTCTTTAATATAAAGTATAATATTTTAGGCAATGAATTTTAAAATCCAAAAGTGCTACCTGTTTTTTCAAATAGGTATAATAAACCAGCAATAAGGACAAATTTTTATTTCTTGGCAAAAACAAGTACTCTCATTCCCTGTAGCTAAAAGATACGTAACAGGGATTATAAAACTTCAGCACCTTTCCTGTCTGATTCTGGAAGTAACAAAGCATCTGTTACAGCTGAAACTATGTGCCAGCATGCCCTGTGATATACAGCACCATGAAACAGTAGAACACTGTCTAATGGCCTTATTGACAAATATACATTGCAAATCTCTGTTGCCTACTAAGGAAAACACTGGCTGGGCTTTAATTACATCAATACACCCTATTCAATGTGGAAAATAAATCTTAAAGAATTGTCTTTTTAAGGACACAATTGTACTGACACATACAAATGGAAATACTTACACACTTTAAGAATCATCCATTTCATGGGATTAGCACAATGGCCTCTGGATGCTGGAAAACTGAATACCTATCATAGGTGAAAATAGGTTTGGTTCCATACATTTGCTGCTTACTTAAGCAAGCCAATGTTGGTCTGCATTCCTAGAGCACTATCACTATTAATACCATTGACAATACTGATTAGGGAGTACCTATACTTTTTGTCTGCAGATGACTGCTGATGAGGCAGTTTCGAGCACACTTTCACCCAGTGCAGCAGGGGGTGGCAGGGCAGGGGTGTATACAAACAGTAGGCAAGAGCACAACTCCCACAGCAGAGCAACCAGAGGTAGAGCTGGGCTGAGATGGGACAGTTCCCTTGACTGCAGTGCTACTATAGAAGGATACAAGCTCTTCAGAAGGGACAAGATAAGAAGACAAGGGTGGTGCTGTGGTTGCTCTCTACGTGAAGGAGCAGCTCAGACTTATGGCCCTCTTGTATGGGACTAGCTCAGTGATAGCTTGTGGGTCAGATTAGAGGAGAGACCAGTGGGGGTGATATCTTGGAGAGAGTGTATTACAGACAACCTGATCAGTGGGGGAAGTGTGTGCAGTCTTCTTTAAGCAACTCAGCCTGGAGAAGAGAAGGCTTTGGAGAGTCCTTATAGCAGCCCCCCAGTACCTACAAGGCAGCGGTCAGGCAGACAGAGTCAAACTCTTCACAGAGCCTGTTGGGTGTGCTGGAAGGATGTGTGACAATGGGCACAAGTTGAAACAGGAGTTTCAGACTGAATATAAGGATAAACTTTTTTCCCATAAAGACAGTTCACCAGTTGAGCAGGTTGCTTGGAGAGGTTTTGCAGTCTCCATCTTAGAAGTCTGCAAGAACAGACTGGATGGGGCCTTACCCTGAGCAACCTGTTCTGATCTCATAGCTGACCTTGCTTTGAGTAGGAGGTTGGATGAGAAACCTCCTGAGGTCTCTTTCACCCTGAGTTACTCTATGATCCTGTGAAAATGGTCTGTTTCTACAGCTCCACCTACTTCACAATTGTGGAAGCCTTTGCAGTAATGCTCAACAAGGTTATGACACACACAATATTTGTTATACCCTTTCTGTATCATACTTGTCAATAAAGACTAGACAATAGAAAACAGTAGCTCCAAAGGCACAAATACTACAGATATTATTACCAGGGAGACCAGAAGAGTCTTTTCAGGATACAGAAAAGGCATATGAATGATATACAGTGATTCAGAGCTCCAGGGTTTGCAGTATTTGCCCCAAATGAATTGCTGACAATGAATGTGAAGTTCATCCAGAACCCAGAGGTACACAGACTTTATAGGCCAATAAACTACAGTGAAGAAAGCCTTTGATCATTCATGTTGGCAACACATATAGCTTTTCAAGTCTGATTCAAAGGTCACTGGTCTTAACGGAATTCTTTGATATTTGTGGCTGATGTTAATTGGAGTCTTTGATTTCATGGACACAGTTTAAATTCCAGCACTTTTACTGGTCTAAAGGGAGGCATAGGAGTTGAAGTAACACAAGTTATTTAGTTAAACTATCTAAAATGCAAAGTGTTTATAAATAGTGTCAGTTTTCCACTTAAGTAAAAAATGGCACAAGCACTTAAATATAGAAATAGAAAAAACAAAAAAAATGGAATCCAGATCTGTTTGCAAGATGTCAGGAAACCACTGCAACACCAGAGGAAAGCCAAATTCAAGTTTATGTATTTCAGTTTGTAGTACCTTAAAAACCAAAAAAACCCCAGTGTTAGCCACTTAGGAATATAATTTAAAATTACATTTAAATAAGATAATAAAGTATAAGCTATTCATTGACCATAAACCATAAAACTAGGTAAGAAAGATAAAGAAGGAAAAGTATTCAAAGTGCTAAGAAAATACAGGGCCAGAATTATCTCTGGGAATAGTAACAAACCTGATGATCTGTAGTTTCACCAGGAACATTTTCTTTGTTATTTTTACTGAGATAGCAAGTACCATAAATCCTAACCCCACATGTATTGCATGCTTTCCCTTGCCTTAAAAGACTCTTCTGTCCCAAAAAGCTTATAGTCTGAGACAATGTGTTGTCATGGATGGAAGAGGTATGGGTGGAGGAGTGGGAAAGGGCAACACAGTAACAAACTAATGCTGATTGTTACGCATTGTCCCTAACACACTTAGTCATTGATGTGATTTCTAAGAATCAGATTATGTGGTCTTTGTTTGCATAATAATTGCAAGCTCAGCCCTAAAGGGATTATTTTTTAAAGCCTGTACTCCAAATGATAGAAAGCACAAGTAAACATATAGGAAACATTGTAATTGTTATACCTATGGTATTTTTGCAAAGCACTCTGGAGCACTCAGAAATAAGAGCTAGTCCGAACGTTGTATAGTGTTATGCCTTCCCGTAAGGTACCAGTGTGTTTACTGAAAGGCACTGAACCCTATTATTGGAACAGAAAGATCAAAACCTTTTTTGGGGATGTAGAAACTGCAAAAAAAATCAAAGTCATTGCCTTTTCCTTTTTCCAGTTTCTCCACATTTGCCATTTATCTGCCTGCAAAGAAAATGCAACTCAAAAATACAAAAAGAATTCTGCTGTTCCCATAGAGGGTTTCAAAAGAAAACTTGCTTTTAAAATGTAAATCAACCACTGTGTTAATATGAAGAGAAAAACAGGTGGAGGGAGGCAAATACCAAAAAATAAAAAAGAGGTGAGATGAAATAAAATAAAATAAAATATCTCTTATTATTAGCTAAGGTAGAATGCAGAAGGATCAGTAGATACGCAAATATGCAGTATACAAATTCTCCAGCAGGCTCTGATCCTCTGGTGAACAGAAAGACATGTCTGGTATTTCTGAAAAAAGTATGAATAAATCAGATGTCTCAAGTTATGCAAAAGTAATTTGTGAATCTGGGAACCTGTCGATTGATACACAAATGATGTATGCAGTAAAACAATTCATCTATTATTTATGGCTGTAATTGGGGACAGAAACAGGGAAGAAATGTTTATTCAGACCACAGCACAAAGCAGTTCTGGGTAATGAACCTTAAAAGTACATATGGTCATGATTTTCAGAAATGACTGTAAAAGAGGCATAACTACCATTAATTTTAATGAGTACTGAATGTCTTAATGATCCTAGACAGCTTTTGAACTCTTGTATATGCTTTTTCCTGTCACCTCTGGCAGTTCAAAACAATGCCACAGAGATAACTTGTGAGTTTGCAGGTAAGAAAGTATCCTCAATGAAATTTTGTTCTTTTCTTTCCCCAGTTTTTTAAAGACATGTCCTGGTTTCAGCTGGGATAGAGTTAATTTTTTTTCGTAGTAGCTGGCATAGTGCTGTGTTTTGGATTTAGTATGAGAATAATGTTGATAACACACTGATGTGTTTAGTTGCTGCTAAGCAGTGTTTACACTAGTCAAGGACTTTTCAGCTCCCCATGCTTTGCCAGGTGCACGAGAAGCTGGGAGGGGGCACAGCCAGGACAGCTGACCCAAACTGGTCAAAGGGCTATTCCATACCATATGGCGTCATGCCCAGGCTCGAAACTGGGGGAGCTGGCCAGGGGGCAGTGATCGCTGCCTGGGGACTGGCTGGGCATCAGTCAGCAGGTGGCGAGCAATACATTGTGCATCACTTTTTGTTTATATTATTATTATTATCCTTTCCTTTTCTGTCCTATTAAACTACCTTTATCTCAACCTACAGGTTCTCCTTTTTTTTTTTTTTTTCCCCTATTCACTCTCCCATCCCACTGTGCAGGGAGGGGAGTGAGCAAATNCCCACTGTGCAGGGAGGGGAGTGAGCAAATGGCTGCGTGGTGTTTAGCTGCCTACCGGATAAAACCACAACAAGACATCAGTGAGATGAGGTGTTTCAAGATTTGAGGATTTAGGGGAAATTCTCCTATTTAACAGCATGAAAAAGAATGTGACAGAGGCAGTGAGAATCTCTAAAAAGAACAAGTGAAGCCATGCTGCCTGCAGCAGCAACAAAAACTTTTGACAAATGGCTAATATTAACTAGCGAGCACCGATGTAGGTGCCTTCAAGTCCATGACTAGATCAAGCCTTTTTCTAACATTGCAAATGATTGAGAAAAAGATATCTGAACGGTCAGAGCACCCACAGAAAAGCTAAAAGCACTCCCAGTGTTCTATGGGCTAGAGACACAGTTCACATAAATTAGCACAACTCCACTGAATCCAAAAAAGCTACCCCAGTTTACCCAGCAAAAGAGCATCAGTATGAAAATGGGAGTCAATAACGAGGAAGGCCATGATATGCACAAGACCCACATATAATCTGTGCTTGTAGCACAAGACACATAGATGTAGAGAGCAGCCCACATGTTCTTTTAAGGAGCACTGCCTGTCTTTGCCATCTAACCCTTGGGTGAGTCTTCCTCTGTGGTCAACAGAGAGCAATCAGCTCCTCCAGAAGGCAATTCAG
>VZTL01066554.1:0-53886 GCA_013400535.1 Scopus umbretta | reverse complement strand
GATATTCTCAGACTCACAGTTCACATAAGCTTCACAACAGTTTTTGAACTCCTGCTCAGCTTGGGGCCTCTGTGAGATCCTGTAGCATTGAGTTTCGTTGGACAATTATGCAGTGTAAACAGAAATCTTGATGTCAGCTTTAAACATTGCCTAATGATTTCACTGCATGATGACACAGGGTAAACAGGAGCCAATGTCTTTTTATAAACAGCATTTGTAAGTACTGTATCATGAGAAGGAACAAACCATTTGTAATCATCCCAGTATTTAAATATAGTAATATTAGCTCATGGTAACCTTCGTGTGAACTTTATTTTGCTGAACTGATAAGATTATGTCATCTTATTTTTAATAGAATAATTGTTCAACTCAAAGATTAATTTAAGATATTTTTAAATACAATCACAACTCTACTGTAGTGGGACAGCGTCACTCACCTAAAATAGTTGAACTTTCTCCAGCCTTTTCACATTGCCCCAGTTGCCATGGACAAAACAAAAGGAACTGTTCTTCTCTATTTTCTTTCTTTAAAGGCTTTTGTCTCATAAACACCCGTGGCAATTTATAGCACCCTGGTACCTGAATAGGGCTATATTATTAAAGCAAGAATAAAATCTACCTTGCACAGCCTGCTGGGTTGTAACTCTCCTGTTTTGCATCTCCTGCAGAGGTAAGTTTCAAGATGCTGCATGTTCAGCCCAAACATGAGCCTAGCGGGGGATTTCAGACTGGTACACAGTGCTGCCAACCTTCCCCAGCACAGGTGCCATCTTGTCTGGGACAGATCTCTGAGATTTATGGCTGATAAATCAACAGTATTTACAAGAATTATTTAAGTTTGAATAGAAAGAAATCACACCATCACCAAAAAGCAGGTTCTGTGTGTTTGCAAAAGCACATTCGGCAAAGGTATCATATGATGCAGAGTTAATCCAGCGGTTACCACAATACTCTGTGAGCCAATAACTGTTCTGAAAACTATTAGCAGTCCCTATAGGTACCAAAAAGTGAAAACTCACTTTCCGATCAACCTTAATGTCTCTAAGGATAAAGCAAATTGTTAAGTTGCTGTTAACGGTGCCACTCAACATTTTCTATAGCACCTCAGCACACACTGCCAGAATAATACTCCTTAGTATTCAGAGTTTAAGTGTATAATCAACGCATGTAACAAGTGTGAAGAAATTTCCTTCTGTTTATTTTATTATGTAAATCTAAAGCAAACATTACAATTTTCTTGAGGATTTTAGTCAAAAGGACATATACATATGACGCAGCTTTATGAAGCCTTTCTTAAAATCATGGCAGTTGATTTCAAATGTCTTTTTCTCACTGAGCAGAAGTCTTTCTGTTATATCTAATACTCCATCACTCCCTTGCCAAAACATATGTCGGCAATGGGCAATGCTAGCAATTGGACTATTGCCTCAAAACTCCCCAAGTTGTGTCCTCTACAATCATCAGTTGTTATTTTGGGGGCTGGAAATGTTATAAAAGCATTTGCAAATGACCAGCACCACTAAATATTTCTTCAGGGGAAGACTGGAGCAGGGATAAGGGGTAGAAGACAGTCAACAGGCAGAGGATGTATGGGACTAGTTTTACTTTTCATCAGAGCTGCATCCTTAAGGAAGTAGGAAAAAGGAAAGAATACGGATTTTATTTCACACCAGCATAGCCACAGTGTTTCAGTGACAGATGATGAAATATTAAGGCTGGTTGCTGAGGGGTGGGGGACGACACGTGAGCAGAGGACTCTGGTGGGAGAATGGAAAAGCAGGGTGGCGGATTGTGCATGGAGCTGCGAGAGGCCGTGTGGTGGTGTGTGGGTGCCTGCCAGCGTGGGACTGTGCTCGCCGGGTAAGCGGCGCGTGGCAGATGGATGCAAGCGGGGGTTGGTCTTTTAGGTAGCGGTAATGTGCTACCACTCTGAGAAACAGCTCTGGCACTGTCATTTCTGCTACAGGTGCCACGGCAGTGGCTGGAGAACGGCCCCCCAGGAAGGAGGGATGCCTTGTGATCCCCGGCCAAGCCCCGCAGCCAGCCCAGCCCGGCAGCCTGCGGCAGACGGCCAGGACCTGTTGAACTGGGCGCTCACGCCACCCACCTGAATTCCACCCGCCATGGAAATCCTGATTCTTTTGCACCGCACACAGCCCCTGCCCAGGCTCCTGGTGCCCCAGCAAACACTTCCTACCCCAGCCAGGAGCCCTACTTGCCCCCAGCTTCTTCCGTGCTGCTGCCTCTGTTCACAGCCCCCACTTCCCTTGCTCTCCTTTTTCCACCCTGTAAATCTCTCCCCTGACCCTTCCTTTGGGTTGTTTGTCTATTACTTGTACCTCTTTCTTTTTGTGTGAGTGACACATTTCACCACAGAGTGTCACAGATGCAGCCTTTGAAAAGCAGCCCCCTCTCAAGCAATATTTAGCAGCTGCTTTTAAATGCAGAGTGGGAGCCAAGATCTGTACATTCCCGATCACAACAGGAGGCACTTGCTAGGGAAGGATGAAATCCGTTACATCCTCTAGTGTCCAAATCGTCCGTAATGCCCAGATGATTAGATACCAGACATCTGTGATTAAGTGCTTGTGAAGAGTGTTTTGATAGTTGAGAGAGGATGGTAGGAAGGAAAAGAATGTCACCTTCCCAGTAACCTTCTCTATATTTGGACACTGTCTTTTGCAGAAGGTGGATCATAAAATACTTCATTCTCTGACACACAATACAGAACATGCTAACAATACTGTCTGAAGGTGATAATAGTGGATGACTAAACCAGCAAGTATGAAAAGCACTAGAGAAAAAGGTAGAGGCTGCAAAAAGTCTGGAAAAGCATGCAGGAAACGCCTTTTATTTTGTTTGCTAGTACGTTATCAAGTCAATTCATGTGATGAAGAACTCTGTCTTCTTGTCACATCCAAAGTCAGAAAGGAAAGACTTAAAAGAACTGTGTACATAATGGCCATGGGCCAAGCTTTCTCACACAGGTCACTGGGACTGAAAGCCAGTAATTCCCCCCCCACAAAAGGCAAGACATGAGAAGGGTGGAGCTGGGACCTGGGTTCCCAGCCCAACACATGCACCTATGGGAAACAACTACAGCACAAGGAAGTTGCAGGACAGGATGCCAGTCCCACCCAAACAGATTTGCTTTTATTTATCATTATTATTTATTTGTATTACTGTATCACCTCAGAGTCCTAGCTGGACATGAAACCTGCATTGTTCCTCCCCCTGAAATCTTACAGTCTAAGGGAACTTCGCTTGTAAACGAGGTCAGGGATGAAGAAATTTTTGGATGGTGCTCTGAAGAGCAGCTCTCCCTGACTGATCCACCATTACTATTTGGCATCCTGTGAACAAAATGCCATATTTTTCTACCATGTTGGGTACAGAGCTGGTTGTATGATGGGAAGTTACTGCATTTTGGTCACATGGTAGGTGCATATGTGGTCTTATAACAGGATGTGCTCCATCAGACAATGGGCTGTGCAAGCAAGTTTCACCATATACATGATTGCTTATGTGTGTACTCCATGATGGAGAATGATTGCACTTGGTCACACCATAGATGTACGTCTGGTGAGGCCAGGTCCTGAGACCCCTATCCTGTAGACAGGATACAGTAAGTAACTCATGGAGCAAAAGGTTAGCGGTGAAACACTCAACAGTATGATGGTTTCAGCCCACTAGCAGCTGCATTTTGTCAAAGTTTTGAAGACTTTGTGGCAAAAGAGAATGTTAAGAAAGGACGTGATTTTATTTTTATTTATTTATTGTTAAATACTTTAGGCCTTTTTTCAGATTCTTGGAGAAAATGGATGTCTGAAGACTTGCAAAGCAAATCTCAGGACAAAAACACAGGGAAAGTTTACAGATATTTGGTATAAGTTGTTTAAGTATTTGGTTACAGGAAAGGAGATTTAAACCCACCATCTTTAGTTCTGAATGCTTGCAAAAACTCTTGTACCTTTGAGACTGCGTTATGCTTTAGGCCACTAAGCGGTACTGTATTTTTTCTTGGTCAGTTCAGAGCATTCCTTAATTTTAGCCAACCTTGTTTTTCTTCCCTACAAAAGCATACTTGACAGTCCTGTACATCACCAAGACAGATGTCCGTGCAGCATGAACTTTATTTATAAAGGATGTATTAGACATGAATGTCACACTTTTTAAAAAAAGTTTAAATTAACTAATCAGCTGGTGAAAACTGAACACGTAATACTATTTACATAGGACAATCCTCACCTTCCTTCCCAAAACTTAAACAAAGTGAATTCTCATTCTGAAACAAGGACAATGAAATATAGAAACACACACTGATTTCTAGCAGTTATCTTGTAAATAGTGATCTAAGTCTCTCAAACTTACAGAACTTACCTTTTCCCTTAGCTGTTTGGCACAGTATTTCAAGGCCAGTACTGTAATGGACTCATCCACCTAATGGCATTTCATCAGTATAAAATCAATGATTCTCCCGTTGGCGTATCCAGCAAGAAAGGACTGCCCAAATACTAGATGTCTTCTGACAATGTCTATACTCGTCCTTCCTGCACCTGGAATGAGTGAAGTTAACACTGGTTCTATAATGACAAACATGAAGTTTGCAACTCAGAGAATATTTCCAAAAACCTAGACAAAGACCATGATCGCTGACTTCACATTTAAAGCGTACAAAATACCGTGATGCCTGGTGCCATTCTAGAACATGTTTTTAGATTTCCACCTGAATTTCTCAGAGATGTAGTCCCCATTTTCTCACTCTTTTAAAGCACCTTGGCAAGAAAATATCCCCAGAAAGTGTATTGGGAGTGTTTCAGAACCATCTCATCTGCTGTTTTGAGTGCACTGGGCCCAGCTTGAAGTCTGCAGCCAGTGCAACAATTTAATCAGAAAGCAGGAAACACCACTGTTCTAGATGTAATAAGTCACTTGCAGGTCAGTGTCTCCATTTGATCTCTTCAGTTACTCAAGGTAATTTCAGTTTCAGGTTTAAATGTTCAGATCTCATTTAAAAATCTACTTTCTTGACTCTCTTCCTTATGCTAATAAAAACAGACATATAATAATGCTTCTATCCCAAGAGTTCTGTATGGTAAAACTATCCAGTGTGGCACCTGTTCCAAAAATTAAGGCTCCAACTGAGTTCCCACTTTTTAAGAAATATACTTTACAACTCTTCATATAAAAACCCTACCTGGATCAATCAGTAGCAGTATACTACAAAACTGTAATAATTCCTGTTGCCTTGTGCCAACTGTTACATAAATAAGATTTGTAAAACAAAATCTGCTCCTAAATTTACATTTTCTATTTCTGGAATGTACAAATAAGTTTTCTAAAACTCTTGCTTATGAACTTGCGTGTGGTCTTTTTTGTCACAGAAAAAGTGCACGCATTGACCTCCCTTCTGATCCAAAATTATTTCCGCCAGGTGGAGTAATAAGTTTCTGCGTCTCTCCCAGGAATTAGAAGTGACTTCCATCAGACAATTAAATTAGAAAAGTCATTTCAATGTTTGGAAATATGAGCATAAATTGTCTGATTAGATATCATTCCAATAAACAATGGAAAACAGTCCTGTTTCTGTTCAGAAAGCAGAGCCTCTCAAAAGTCATTTCATGAGATGGTAGCAATTAGTCTCTTGTATCATTCAGGAAATGTGTCTCTTTTCAGTTAGATATGTCGTCCAGTCAGGAAGAAAAGTGGTCTGTCCTCTTTTGCATTGGCAGTCTGGAATTCATCCCGCAGTCGGAACTGCCATTCATCTTCCAGCTCTAGCCGGACAACAGTCTGGCGAAGTGAATTGCGATCTTGACAGATCACACACAGGGTGGCACCTAAGCAAACAGTTGAAAAGAAACCCACATGAGTATCCCCTTTGTTCTCAGATCACCCAGCACCCCCCACCCCTTAGCATGTAGAACTCCACCACTTTCACAACAGGAGTTACAAATGGGCTTGGGAGAAAGTTAAGACACTCATGTAGGACTAAGGAGAGCCATATACAGGTCCCTGTTTATCACGACCTTCTTGTGTAAGTTGAGGTATCTAGTATTCATCTAGTAAACAGGACTAACAATACATTCCCTACTCTTTAGGGTAAGGAAGGGTAAAACTGTCAGGTTGAAGGAGGTGGTGATGGGTCCTGGCAGAAAACAAAATAAAGCCCTGCACCCATTACTGTTCTAGCCCTACTTGTTGAGTGAAACCCTCACTCAGCAAAACACACCACAAGTCAGTCACCATGATGGCTGACTAAGCTCTCTGTGCTTTGCTGACCAGAAATGGTCTACACATGTCCTTAAAACTAATCATAAACTTTAACGCTTTTTGGACTGGTAAGCTAATTTGCTAGCAAAGAAGAATCTGGTCTGTATGGCTATGGAAACAGGCAAATCCAGAATGGCAAAGTAAGAAATATATTTTAGTAAACAATAGCAACTGTCTTGACTGGTATGCTGATACTATTTTAATTTGCATGCATGATTGCCTGGCTTGTGAGAAAAGTGCTCAATTAAGAGGAAATAATTATCTCGCCAGCATTCCATAATCTGAATAAGAGATGGTGAGGTAA
This sequence comes from Scopus umbretta, assembly GCA_013400535.1. NCBI lineage: Eukaryota > Metazoa > Chordata > Aves > Pelecaniformes > Scopidae > Scopus > Scopus umbretta. The sequence continues at coordinate 47,309 of VZTL01066554.1, read as the reverse complement.
GTGGAAATGCCCAAGACAAAAAAACAGCTGAGAATATAACAAAAAGAAACAAGACAGACAGTCATGTGGTGTTTAATGCTCATCTGTCGGGTTAGAAAATTATGTAGAAGAGCAAGGCAGACAAAGAAATCCCAAATCAAATACACTTTATGCTACATCCTATAAAAATTTTCTGGTTTATGTAAAATGAAACTGATTGATAGCCTCTGGTCACTCAAAAAATGCAGTACAAGATCACTGCTTTCATTTGCAGTTACTCTGATAACCTTGTTAGAGAAATTACAGGCTGATTGAAATATGGACACTGTTCCAGAATGAGCATAGATGCTGGCACTCGTGTGGCTTCAGTGGCGCGAGCAGGTAAAAGCACTGTATACCCCAATCTGCACTTTGCTACACATACCTACGTGAAACTGTATTAACCGCAACAAAGAACACAGCAGTTCATAACAAGTCTGCCTGTTTCAGGAAGGTATTTGCCATGGTGTTCTGCCTCCAGTGACAGTTATAGGTGTGAGTGAAACAAATCCCCAGAGAGCTAAATGCCTAAGATAGTAGCAGAACAATCCAAAAGAAGTTTGCAGTGTGACCGCCTGCAATACAAATGGAAGTTATTCATCTCCACTGCTATCCACCATCATAAGGACTACATGGAGGAACTGGTTATTAGGAATAAATTTTAAATGAGCAGCTTCTATTTCCAAGGATAGTAAATAGATTTTGTTGGAGCTTGTCCATCACCCATTTTCTATTGAAAATTAGAAAACCTGCAAGAACACAATAGGTAAATGCTTCATATGTACATCTTAAATACTCAGTTTACAAACATAAAGTAAGGAGTTATGCATATACACTAGTCATACTGATACAGATCCAACACTCCTCCCCATTTAGAAATCTGAAGAACTTATAGCACTGTTACGTACTAGTTTACTACAGTACAGAGCCAGCATGATCAAGCATCAAAGGTGGGTGGGATGTATAAAGACAAACATGAATACTTGCATATACAAGTATACCTGTGTATTTTCATATAAAATACATTTTTCAGTAGGTTCCCAGACCCCAGGTCATATAATTCTCTGTAATAAAATTACTGCAGCTCACCTTTAAGAAAATGGAACTTCTTCAAAAAGCTAGCTACAACAAAGGAGTCACAGAGGTATAGCAGGAGACCACTGAAGGTCAAACCAGAGGAACTGATATTCAGAGAGTGAGGTCGAGAACTCACGTAGCAAACTGCAATCTGATTGGGAGAGGGGGAAAAAAAAATAACATTTTTCAAGTTTCTATATAAAGCTAAGGCTTAATATCAAGCTTTCAGTATTTGCACCCGATGCAAATTTTGACTTGCTTTCCCACTCCAAATATTGTGATCTTTGTAGTTGCTTCCTAAACATCCCTCTCCTTAGTAAAAATCTACAGAAAAGCACTATTCATAACTGTGTATTAGTCGTTACTATTTATTACTAATATTATCATGAGGTTTAGATACGATAGGGTTTGAAAGCTGCAGTAACAATAGCTCCCCACAATCATAATGCTGTGACCTGCCCAGCACAGTTTATCTACGCATGAGTAAATATAGTAACTGTGCAGTCAAACATGAAAAGAACCCTTCAGAAATGCCTAATTTCATTTACATTACAATAGGATTACTCAAGTCAGTAGAGTTGTGCATATACATAAATGTGCGAGGTTTCCTCTTGGCTAGTTTGTTTTTATGGCTACTCTCCAAATCCACTACGAACCAGGAATATTTATAGCACTCTTGCAGGATTTATAAATTTAAATTAAGGATTCTTCCATGCAAGGCTTAGTTACCAAAGTGCCATTGTACTACTTAGTTGGGGCAGACCCTCATCTAGCATAAATCAGCGTGATTCAGTGAAGAAAGGTTGACCCACATCAGCTGAGGCTCTGGCCCAGGATGCCTGTATTTATCGATGTTCCTTCAATCTTATTGTATCATATTCCAGCTCAGGTAACTATTCCAGAACTGAATTGAACTCATTTCGAGTGCGGAATGGATTAGAGCTGAGATGAAGACAGTAACAGTACAATGCCCCTCCACAGACTTTGTTTTTCCAAGCATGGTGGGAACGTAGACCTGTAAGAGCTCAGCCAGAAAGGGAATTAAAAGATACAGTTCAAAATGTGCTGGGAGCAGCATATATGGGAAGGTCATTACACGGCTGTTTGGTAAAGAAGTTTAGTAAACCCAGCAAGACTGCATTTCATTTAGTATTCAAGTCAGGCAAAAAAGTAAAACCAGTTTCTCTCCCCTGAACAACACCGTCTTAGTATCATACCTCTATCCGACCTACATTTGCATTTAAGTATGACCTTGGCTTTAGATCCAAACCCATCAGACAGAGCCAACAGCTCCTGAGATCTAATGTCAGCTTCTCCTGTTCTGACTGTTTTCTTGGTATTTGCTTCTCTGCCACAGCTTATCAGTCAAAAGTGAACTAAACCATTTGTATTCTGAAGTGCTTTCTAAGGGCTAGGTAGTATTTGTAAAACACTCTTGTGGAAGAAGTTTGCTGTAGGAAGGGCCAAATTACAGCAGACTGATAAAACACTTCTTGAAGAAAAATGTGCTCTGTGTGAATTCAGAATCTAATATAATTCACAGGCTACATTAGTATTTAGGACAACTCTGGTATTGTTCTCCATGTACTTTATTTGTAGCCTGTAACAATATCTCTATGATACTAAGAATTTGATTTTAACATTATAGCGATCTAATATCCAATTCTTCAAATCTGTGTAACTATTATTAAGGAATGCATTAACGAACGCATCCAAACCATAGCCTACACATTTCTTGAGATGCTTGAAGATTATTTTGTTCAGTACCTGTGGTCCTAAGTTAAGGTAACAGTCCACAGATAGCACTGGATGGTTGTAATTCTTCAGTGAGAGAGGGAAGAAGCGATGGCTGTGATACTGGAGGTATTTTTCAAGCAGCAGCTGAGCAGGTGCTGCCAAAAAGGTATGCTTGCTGTCAGGAGCACAAATGTACTGAGCAGGTGAGATTGAAACTGGAGTGTCAGATACCTATGAAGAAAAATATTTCTGGTACAGATCAATCCTGATCAATCAAGTTGTACTTATCTGAATTTTGGTTTCTATGAAATGTATCTCTATCCTACAAATCTAAGATTTATATAAGAAGCAAAGTCATTCAGCCAAAAATATCTGCTACCTAAAAAGTTTCAGAGTTTCACAGAATTGTATTTGTATTTATAGCTTCTTTGGCATTTCTTGTTTGAAACCAAAGTACTCCTACATATGAAGTCATATGAAGATGAGCAATTCAACAGCTATAGACAAAAAACTCATAGTGAATGGTTACCTGGATCGTAAAAAAACACTTTAGGTGTTTTTAAAAATTTTAAAGGAAAATATTTAAGGAAAGGAGGTGCATTCATGCCAAGAATATTGTGGATTTCAGAAATAAATAAAAGAAACCACCATGGCAGACATACCCCATTACTGGCAACTGGTGATGCACCAAAATACCTCAGCTCTCCTGGTTACAGGGTACACAAAGGAAAACAGAATTTTAACAATAATGAAATAGAGGTCTCAGTTCCCACCTTAGACTTTATGTGGAAGGATCGCTGTCCTCCTACTGCAATTTGTTTTTTCATGACACTGAAGTGATTGAACCGACAGATGAGAAGGCCAGCACTGTGGACGCGCAAGTTGAAGTCAACATCATCACATGTAAATCTGTGAAGAATAAAATCTTAGCAGTTCAGAGGAATGTTTCTCATCACACACTAACAAATACAAGCACTCGTGGTCTTTGATCAGCACTGTAGAAAGGACAGGTGTCAAACACACTGACCCTCCATCAGCACCTATCAGTCAGGGAAAGAGGCTTCAGCTTTGTAATAATAAACTAGGCTAGAATGAGTTCAAGAAGATCAGAATGAGGGAGGCGACCACTTAGAGAGTGAAAGAAACACAGGGGAAAGTGGAAGGAGAAAGGTAGGAAATCGCCAGGGAAAAGACCTAGGAGTTAAAATATTTTGTTTGCCTTTTATGACAATAACACAGTCATAGAAAATAGCTACATGCATTACTACCCCCAATAAGGTCAAGGAAATTAATTTCTTTGACTTTCAAGGAAATGGATGAAGCCCTGCATTTGATTTGTCAAATGCACAGAGGTCTCTGACTGCTCATTTTTCCCTTAGAGTATCCCTTAGAATATCCTGCAATTTTTTTCAATATTCCTCTACAGAAATAACGTAATTTTACATTACAGAGAAAAACTATTTGAAGACAAGGAGTCTTTTCTTAATATACCAGAACTGCTGAGACATAGGAATAAATTAAGCAGAATGAGGCCAAACATCCCTGAGCTAAACTCAATCCATTTTAAAAATAAGCAGAAGAAAAGGTAAACTCCTAAAGCTGACTAAATTCAAATTCTCTGGCCTTCTGAAAATTCAAACTCATTTGTCCATTTTGAATGTAGATATTACACAGCAAATAGGATGATGTGTAGAACTGATGGATTAACATCCAGGGCTTGGATTTAAGAAAGCTCAGCAATTACTGCAACAGTGAAGAGTGAGAAATGTGGCATTTAATGATACGTTTCTAAAATCTTGTCTTTGATCTTAGTAATATTTACATGGATATTTGGTATCCCTGAATGACAGTGTCTCTCTGTTTTAAAATATACTTTTTTCCTTGCCAGCCCAGGCTTGGAATGTCATACAATACTTTAGGCTCAACAGCACACACACAGAGGATTATGGTGAGCCACACATGGTTTAAAGACACAGACAGGAAATGGGTGGTGTGATCTGGCATTCCTGACATTTTAACATTGCTGCCTGCACTCATATCATTTTGCTTTATTGTTGTTTTCTTCATTTGCCCTTCATAAAGCCTCATAAGGTAATACAGTTAGACAGCCTGGGAGCACGGTTCTGTATTAGGAGATGCGCGGGAGCAATGTTCTTTTAAAGTGTGAGGCTGGTGGCAGTAGAAATTTAGATCATCTGTTCATCCACAGAATAATGAAAGCAGAAGTGCTTCCCTGCAGTTATAAGAAAACCTGAACTTCAGAAGACATCTTCCTGAGATAGGAGAGTTCTTCTGAGAAGTACATTGACTGATGTTCAGTTATTTGAGTCTAGGTTTGTAGAGCCATTTTAGATTACCTGGGGTATCCCACCTAGCTTACAGAAAAACACCTGTAGATTTCATGACATACCTGTCAGCCCCATATGGACATCTTGCATATTCTGAGGTGCCTAAAGACCAGCTTTAGACAAGTGAACCCTGCCTCTAGTGATATCTACTTCATTCTGTTGTCATAAATGCTTGTCCCTCAGAAATGGGGCCAAAACCACAGTTTATTTCACATAAATCAGTGAAATTCTATGAGATGATGTACCTAGTGAGTACTGGTAACTGCGGTGATACTGTGTATGGCAATATTATATTCTGATATATCCTATGTGGCACAATAAATGAAAAAGTGGGATTTCTGAGACAGCTGAATGTGAGAAACAACCACCAATGTTAATGAGATTTATTTATTCCTTTCTTCTGATTGTCCTGATGGGCACACATGCAACATGCTCCAGTGTTGTGCTGCTCCGGGTAAAAAGCCCCAGCTATATCTCAGTTCCATGTCAGAACAAGACTTGGTTATGCACCGTTCACCCGTACACCCCTGTTGCCTTTGGAAGGGAGTGCAGGTAAGTGGGCAGGAGGGGAAGTACAGCGTTTACCGAAAGGCCCCTTGGACTAGACGACTGAGGGACCAATACTGCAGGGCACACTGCTGAGTCTACCCTGTAATTCAAGCAAATGACTGTTTTATCTGGAACTATGGAAATTAATGTCTTTTTCCAACTGCTGTCAATTTGGGAAGGATTTGAACCATCAGTAAGAAAACAAAATCTGTGTGCATCCCATTAACAACCTCCCCCCAAAAACAAGAAGAGCTTTTGTAATACTTCCTTTATTTGCCTCATTATCTCTACTGAAAGATGCTGCTGATTCACTTACCTGTTCTGATTGTACTGTACATTCTGTGTCAGATCGACATTCAGCATAATGAAATCATGCACATGGCAGCAGGAGAATGCTTCCTTGATCTCCGCACTGTTTGTTTTACTGGACCATTTCCTCATCCCAATTAAGGCATAGTGAGTGACATTGGGAGTTGCTTCAATATGTTGCAGAATTTGCTTCAAGGAAACATTCCTTTCAGTCCATGTATAGTCACTAAAATAATCATGAAAATGTGTTAATTTTGAAGTATATAGAGAATGCTCAAAATCTCATTCAGCTGAAGAGCAATTCTTAACAGTCAAAAGTAGTTATGAGTATCAGGTAGATAACTCCAGTGTTGTCTTATTCTCCTGCAACTTCTTGTCTCTCACTCTGATCAAAACTTTAAATAGTGCTTATGTGGTGGGGACTGGTATGACAGATCTGAAACTTAGTCTGGGTCTTTCAAAATATTCGCTCAGACATGTAAACTTTTAAAGTTACCTGGATAATGTTCCAAATGCCTGGGAGTGTTGCTGACTTTGTGCCATAACTTAAGTGCAAAGTATAAGATCCTCCTAGCCCACCCCTAGAGTCCATAAATCTCAGTTTTCACTGAGTTTAGTTCTCTTTGAAGGTTTGCTGTAAATCCTGCATAGCACCATTCTGGGAACAGATAAAAACAATGTCCTAAAGTAATGAAAACAAAAATATTTGTTGTGGGATTTGGGGAACTAATGGATCCATACAGACTGGGACTGACAAAAGAGCCAGAGGAAATCAGTTGTACAATTTGCATAGAACTGTCTTTCAGCTTCCTTAGAAAAATCCTGTTAAAAATGTACATGTGAACGCCCATGCTTGCCCAGTGTATCAGGGATTGTTTACAGAGTCTGAAATCTGCTCTTAAAGTGCAGTCCAAGTAACTCTAGTTTGAACCAGAGTGAAGCTATACAGCAAAGGCTGCAGGGCACTTAAACCCTCAGGGGACAGGAATGAAAAACAGGCACTAAACTATGTGCTATGCAAAGGCAGATGGCTCGGGAAAATGCTTGTCTCATTAGGCAAATATTATTCTCTGCTTGTACACAGTAAAAGTTGTAGTATATCAAACATAATTTCAGAACTGATATGGAGTGAAAGGTTAAAAGAGATCAGCTGAAACAGCATATATTACTTTATTTACCTTTTCCTGTCTCCTGAAAAATCAACTTCTACTGCATTCCACATAACACAGGAGTCATCTGAAATCACAATGAAAGGCCAAATATCCTGGGGTTTTATCCCCAGCTCCTCCTGACGATTTCGTTCAAGCTCCAAGTTATGATAAGACAACTCTTTAATCAGGAAGTGTGCAGCACCTGAAACCAAGGACATAAACCATCAGATTAAAAGTAGGGGCAGAAATTGTTTGCTTTTAACTTGGAAGCCTTTTGAAGTGAATATTTCTGCAGACCTGGGTATGAATCAATCTGAAGATTTTAACACCCTAACACTCCCCAGAGCCAACTCACTTTGTCACTTGCCAAGTGACTTATAGAACCCCACTGTGAAGCACACAAAATGAAACCTGACTTCTGTGGTAAAGATTTGCTAATGTCTCAAGGGTTTAGCAACTGATTCTTTTAACCTGACAGATATTTGGCTCCACTAGCATCTTTTAGTGCAAACATCTAGAGATGTGATTGACCAGCTGAAAAACATCAGAACAATTTCCCCTCACGATCTACTTCAACTGTTTGTCGCTACTGCTGTCTATAAGTTGTTCCAGCAGTAAAAGCAAGGTGTCGAATATTTCACAGATATTATATTAGCAGAATCTACCCAAGAGATGTACCCAATCAGTGCACCACTGCCTATAAGAATAGCACATAAATTATTTCCATGAGGAAACAGAGCAGGTAACTGCATCTGAGTTAGAACCCTCAGCTCCCTTTCAAATCAATAGAGGAGAGTAAGTATTTCTAGGGTGGAATTCATCTAGCTTAGTTTAGGTGACCTGGATTAAGTGAATTGCATTTTTGACTGTGACACATTGTCTTCAGAGAGAATCCAGACCACCAGATCAGATATGCTATCTACAAGGTGTGTACATTGCACTGTCGAGTAACAACACCTCAAGGGCCCAAGCATTTATTAGAACTTTTTGTTATACTTACCTACTCCTGCACTGTTGAAAATGCTTGGAAGAACAAGCATGATGTGGTTGGGCCAGTACTTCTTATATATGGCCATTTCATATTCCTTGACAACTAAAACATGCAAATGACTGGCTCCATCCATTGCATGATATAAATTGAAAAGGCCATGTTCATGACGACCAGTGGTGGGAGTAAAAGTGGGGCTTTTTATGTAATCTTCACTCTGTAAATAAAAAGAAGGGTGAATTTCTGTATTAAGCTGGAGGATGTTTAAACAAAGAGAACCAGATCCCTCAGGAGAATAAATCAGATTCACTGAAACTGAACAAACTGCTACATTTTAAATCAACTAAATAGGAAAATAAGCAACTTTTACAAGAGTTGAGAAGAAGAAAACTCTATCACTTAGTGTATTGATAGACCTCTAGTGAGAGTGTGGTGGACTGGATAGGACTACTAACCTTGACCTGCCAAGTGCACAGGGACCTACAGGCTAGATCTAGAAAAGGAGTTAGCTCCATATGACATAAGATGGTAAGAAACACCTTACTCCAAAACTGCAGTACAACCCTTCTGACTGACTATCACCCAGTCTTGAATGGTGAATTACTAGGTGCTTCCAAGTTTGATAATACAACTTCTGAAAGCCCTGTTTCTACAGATATCCAGGACTGTTCCAGTCTGGGCAACTGATTTGAGCCCATTTCCTACTAAGGTCATTAAGGACCCAGAATGAAAGTGTGCCTCTTTACAGAGACTCTCCAAAGCCCTCACAAGCTCCAGATTTAAAATTGCCAAAGCACAAAATGGTGGATTTGATGCCAGTGGAGTTCATGGAAGGGAATTTAAAGTGGATCAAGAAAAATATTTTATAATGGTTTAATAATCTAGGTTTATATCCCACAGCTCTTTTCAAGCTTGCAGCAAGATTTCAGGTACCATTTCAGAGCAAGTGAACAGAAAAAGAAGCAAAGGAAGAATAAATGGTTTTGGCAAAGCCTCAAAGCAGGTCAGTGGCAGAGGCAAGAAAAGAATCCATGAGGACCCAGCACACAGTTCTGACTGCATAGCCAAGCACAAGTTTACTGTGTGAGGAAGTGCAGGAGGTTTCATCCTCACATTGCACAGTTGCTGCTGTGTTGCTGCCTGGGTTCTCCCATTTCAAACTTGAACTGGACATAAAAGCCTGAACTGGAAGGTGATATTGATGGATTATTGTTTATTGGAAGCAGCTCATTTTCTACAGGATAGAAGTGCTACTGCTTACTGTTGTTCCACAAATTGCTTCACTATTTCAAGCAGTGCAGCCTGAGCAAGGCACAGCTTCATCTTAGACACAGGTATCGGAAGTCACTGTAAGGGCCAACATCAGAATTTGCATGGCCTGTCAGATGGATGACTTTACAAAGTGTTTTCTACAAGTGTGACGTGACACTTTGGACAGTCTTGAAGCCATGACAAAGATTCTTTGAAAGCCTATTTTTATAAGAAAGCATCAGAGCTTTTGTGCAGAATAAGATAATCCACTGCCTTCCTCTACAGTAAAAAATTGCTTCCTCTTAGTAACTGTATGATAAACAAAACCATGTCTTTGAGGGTCATTGCTGAAACCATCCTCACTTTAACATCTTAAACCCATAATCAAAGTCCTTTTGCCCTAGATAAGAGTGTTTATACCAAAGCATCAACCTTGAAAATGAGCAAAAGAAACAGGTTATTGGTAGCTTGACAGTTTTGCTTCATGGCTCCTTTTCTGGCAGAAAATACAAGCTTAGTATCAGGACATCTTCATTATCTCTTGACAGCAGGACCAGAAGTGTAAAGAATCCTAATACAACAAATTTTAAAATTGGTTGTGTCTCTCTCCTATATATGGCCATAAATATAATTATCCATCTACCTTATCTGTGACTAGTGGTAGCCTCATGCTTTCCAATTGTCTTCCTGGTTGGCTAAAGACAAAATGATGCTCCTTTGACTTTGGAATGATAAAATGCAGCTGGATCTCTTCTCCCAGCATAGAATAGGAAAAGGCAAATGCATGGAGAGTGGACTCATAAAGCTGAAGATGGGAAAAAATAGGATGATTCCACAGGTTAGAGTCAAATTACAAGGTCTCAGTAGAGTTAATACACATTTATAACATTATGAAATAGACTACAATCGCTTACTGTATTGCATTAGATTTTACCTCATGATTTACTAGGTGTTAAGCAATGCCCCACAGGTTAGAGCATATACTAAAAAAAAAAAAAGAAATTAAACTGTTCCCTCTTTCAAAACCATTGTTTCAGCTTCATCTTGCAGATGGTACCAAGACAGTACCAGGCCACTCTCAGCTTTCAGAAATACTGACACATAAAAACCAGTATTTGCATTGTTAATACCTTCTTCCTTGCATTCTAATAGGCAGGAGATTGGAGGGTTACTCTAAGTAATAACAGTCTGCATGCCACATATAGACTACTCTATACTGGACTACTCCTGTACCAGAAGTAGCATCTTTTGCAGTTACTGATGTGAAAATGTAAGGAAGTCCCAGTGGGAAAGTTTACTAGGAAAGTAGTTTTAACTAGTAGTATACATGTAGAATGCAGATTACAGCACTGAATAAGCTAGTGTAAATGAGGCAAGGATCAGTCCTCTAATGTCCCCAAACCTGCACGCTGGCAAGGCAGGCAAATCTCAAGAAATAACAAAATCTGTAAATCCGCTGTTTTTAACACATACATACAACTTCTAAGCCAATTTAAATACGATGAATGTACACAAAACTGTGTTTGGATTGTGTCTGCTTCAGTTGCTGATCTGCAGAGTAATATCTGGAAATCTTTACCTGGTACCTGGGATTGAAACCCATATACTGATGGCACTGTTCACAGTGATGGTAAGTGTTATATGCTGCATACTTGGACAATCTCATCCTAGTTGTTTGACGGCGTGTATACATATCCTCCTGTCTCCTGCTCATTGATCTCTCTATTAAAAAAACAGGAACAACTTAAATGTAACACATAGTCAAGGCCAGAATGTATTCCCTTGTGATAAACTGTTTATATCACTGTAATTAGCTTCTAGGAACAATGGCAGGATTAAACACGTGCAAAACAAACAATGAATTAATTCATAGCATAGTATGTTTTATAAATTGCTGTGTACAGCAAAGGGGACTAGAAAGAAGTATCTGCAAATTCATGATTATGATAATTCTGTACAGATTTCACATAAGGCTGAGGTGTAAGCAAAGTCAGATTATTAACATTATTATTGTTATTGTTGCTATTATTGGTTGAATGCTTGCAAAAGTAATAAACAGTAAAAAAGAGTCTTATGACAGACATTTGCTGTCCTGTGATAGACATCACAGTAGATTATGTGAAATGAACTTGGCAAATTTAGTGATGTTGCTCTTTTGTGAATACCCACATTTTAAACAAGGGTCTCCTTTGTGGGAGACTGAAGGAAGATGAGATGTAATTTCTGCTGAAAAGGACTTCTTGTTATGTCATTGGGCCAAACCTTTCACTCAAATTTTCAGCATCAGATCAGGTTGTTCCTTGTCCTGTCAAGTTTTGAAAATCACTAAGGGTAGAATTCCCACAGTTTCTCTGGGCAACCTGCTCCATGGTTTGACCGCTTTTATTCTAGAAATACTTTTCATACTATCTAATTGTAGTTTTCCATGTTGCAACTTCTGTCTACTGTTTCTTGTCCTTATGCTGTGTGTTTATAATAGTTTGTGTCTATAAGTTCCCATTAGGAAGCTGATGGCAGCAATCAGATCCCTGTTGGACTTCTCCAGACCAAACAAGCCTAATTCTCTTGCAATTTTCTATGCACATCATTTGCTTCAGGCCTCTGTCCATCTTGGTGGCTACCCACTAGACTCACTTCTGTATGTCAATGTATTTCTTGTACTGGGAAGCCAAAAACGTGACAGAATACTACAGATGTGGTCTTACAGGTGCCATGCATAGAAGAATAATCACTTCCCTTGACCTGCTTGCTATATTTTTAGCAAGCCATTAACCCCATGGACAACTGGTGACTCATGTTGTCTACCAGGATCATCATCAGGTCACCTTCCTCAAAGCTGCTGTCTATACAGCTGGCCCCAAGCTTGTAGAGCTGCAAAAAATTATTCCATGCCAAGTGCAAGATCGTGCATTTACTTTTGTTGAACTATATGAGGTTCCTGCTCCTGACATTCCTTCCTGGAGGTTCCATTTCTCCAGCCTGTGAAGGTCTTTCTGAATGGCAGTGCTACCTTCCTGCATAGTGACTGCTCCCCCAATTTAGTATCATCCATGACCTTGCTGACATTGCATTCTGTCCCTTTGACCAGGTTATTGATGACAATCTTAAACAGCAGTTGCCCCACTATCAGTCTCTGGGTCTTGCCGTGCATACCCAACTGTCAGTTAGATTTGTGCCACTCATCACATTTTGAGTTCAGTGGTCCAGCCAATTTCCCACCCACTTTGCAATCCGCCTATCCTAAGCATCTCTCTCCAGTTTTGGTTATATGGCTATAATAGAAGTCAGTGACAAAAGGCGTGCTGAATTCAAGATAAAACCACTGTTCTTCCTTTGTCCATAGTGCCAGTCATGTCATCGTAAAATGCCATCATGTTTACCAATCACAATTTGCCTATGATCGATCCATTCTAGCTGCTCCCAATCACTTTCCTGTCCTTCATAGGTCTGGACATGGCTTACAGGAGTTTTCTCCATAATTGTTTTGAGGACTGAGGGTATGCTGACTAGGCTGTAATTGCTTTGATTGTCCTTCTATCCTTAGAGGAAGGGCATAGCATTTTCCTTTTCCAGCCATCAGGAACCTCCACCAATTGTTGTTACCTTTTAAAAATGATAGACAGTAGCCTCACAATGATGTTGGCCAGCTCCCTCAGCATGCTTGGATACATCCTACCCAGTCCCATGGGCTTGTGTATGTCTAGCTGGCTAATTCTGAGCACTAATTCACACCTCAGTACTCCAGGAATCTAGATCTGGACATATGCATCTCACATTTTCCAAACCTAAACCAAAACCTAAAAAATAAACCTATAAACACTTTTAAGTACATAAATAACTTTACCCACATAAGTCACTTCATTGAGGCAGAGCAGGACAGCGCTACTGCATAAAAACATTCAAATACACAAGCTTATTGTGGAATCAGAGCTTTTTAAATTAAAGACTGCCTATATAATATTTCATAAAACATTTATAAGGCTCATACTCTGGTGCTTCACCTGCAAATAAATCTTTTTTCACTATTACTTAGTCAAGTGCAATTCTGATAATTTCACTCTGTTTAAAAGTTTAACAGGATTCTCACGTTAAAAACAGATACATACATATATGTGTACCAATCTAGATTTTTCAAATTCTAACCTTCGCTGTTTATAGTCTGAAGTTTTGAACAAATCAGACTTGCATCTTCGTATTTCGGGTCATGGATAGTGTAGTCAAAAGGCATCTTCTTAAATGTCTCCAAATCTGGCCACATATCTCCAGGCTGATGGTAGTATTGATCAGATTCTTCTTTTATGTCTATGATATTATTGCAAAATAAGAATTCATGCAATTACAATTTTTAAAGCTCTTTATATTGCTACAGATGGTTTTGCTATGCGTATTATTCCTGCATCATTTTTTTCTTTCATCATTCTGAGGAAGCAATATTATTATCCACCCAGAGGTGCACCTTTGAACAAATGTACCTCATATCTCAATGCAATTCTGGCTTTTAAACCTTTGTAATCAATTTAAGACCTCTGTAATCTTACTGGAGCATTTGGTGGGATGATGATGAAAACGTCAAGGGTCTGATCTATCTGCATCCAGGCATTTGGAGTCTTTCCACTGACCACCACATTTGTGAACTCAGTTGAGGAAAGATATGTTATTCTCACTGAGGAAAAGAAGCTCTTTTAAAGCTTCAGAAATCGCAGCATTAAGTACAGTGCAGAGTTAAAGTCAAATGCCCCTTCTAGTGATAACACCAGGGTAATCAAAGGTAATTCACCTTCGGGTAAGAGAAATATAGTGAATGGTATTGGTGTAATGTGCTGTGAAATCATGCCTTTTTCTGAAACAGGTTAACTGACATAAAAACCCTGATGCACGCAAGTCCTTACAAAATACTTTTCTACCTTTGTCAAGAGAATGAAAGATCTGACGAGTAAAATGGACAGTAATGAGTTCAGTTTGGGGGTCAGCTGGAAGCTGCTGTAGAGAGCTGTAACTCCGTGTCTATGAGTATAGACTAAGTGATTATTTACAACAGGTAAGACCGTCCTTTGGCACTCAAAGTAAATATGAAACTCATGTGGAATTAGTCAGACAGTGAAATGATCTTCATGGCCTGACTGTGAGTTACCTCTAAAATCCTGCCTAAAATACAAAGGATTGCTTGCACAAACCTCTCCCCTAGCAGACTGGCCACCTCTTCCACAGGTTTTACCATAAACCTTGGAGGATGGCTGCCTCTTTCTCAAGCCTGGCTCAGTGTGGAGGAAGACTCCTGGTTACTGCCCCCAAAAGCCCTCAGAGACAAGAGCTGGGGCACAGTCCTGCAGGAAAATGACCAAAGAGCTTCCAGCCAGGGCCTGACGGAGGCAGCCAGCAGGCACGTAGCACCCACCTGAGACTCTCCACGGCTGACTGTGGGCATGCTTTTAGTAGAGAATCAGACATATCCCATAAAATATCACCCATATTTTTCTATGTAATCCAGCCCTTAATTACCAAAATACATCTGGAAACACAGGGGAGTAACACACTGCAAATAAAGGAAGTTTGGACTAAAATTAGCTGTTAGAGAGCAGGAACTGTTTTCCTCCCTCATGTACTTAGAAAATATGACATTGCTCCTCATGGTATAAATCTGCCAGAATTTCACTGACTCTTTTCATATACCACAAAATTTCATTCCAATTCTAAACTCAAAAACAATTGCTGGATATTATTTAATATACATAAATGTTGTTGATTACTTCCCAAGAAAAACAGAGGTATGTGGTTTTCTTACTGAGAGGAAGACTAAACTCTAAATGGTGTGTGAAATAATAAAATATTCTTAAGTATTAGTTGAAGATCACACAAAAATTTCTTAAAATATTTCAATACTGTAAATTCATTCCAAAGGTGAATGGCATAGAATACACAGACAACTACTTTTCAATTTAACATAACAATTTTCTACAGTCTCCAGAAGCAAATATTTTTGCATCAGGAACTTACTAATGTTGATTTCTTCCTCATCATAAACATCCACTTCTGTCAGTCTAATCAGCATTCGGGACAAAATACTGAGGAACTGCAGATAGGCACCTGTTTTCCCTATCTGTAAATATATAGATTAGAAAAATACAAAAGTAAACTTTAATTTTTCAACATGTTACTTTTCCATATATCTGTAAATTGCAGCTGCAGTGAAACCAAATATTTATATTCAGCGCTTGCATATCCCTATATTTGCATGTTTCTTGGAATAAATGAAACACTTATAAATGCTCAACAGTTTTGTTCTCTCTATGCAGGAACCTAGTTTGGAAAATGCATTTTATATCACAGGTCTAATTACAGGCCACAGACAAGAATCTTCTCTCCTGATGTTACAGTTTAGGAACTTTTAAAAATCCATAAAAGCTCATAAAATGTTCCAAAAAAATCCTCAGACTACAAGATAACTAAAAAATTCCCTCAACCCTTTCACATCTGCATAATTTACCAGTACACTTACTGCTATTGAAGTACAGTGACTATCCTGAGGAACAAAGTGGCATGCATCTGTAGGAGAACTTGTGCAGTACGCTCCCATTCCTGGAGGTCATGGATTATGTTACAATGTGTTCCACCTCTTGTGATGAAAATACAGTATTTCCCTTCCACTGTTTTAAAATGACCTTTTAAAAGTCCATTTTAAAATTACCTTAAGATTATAACTTTCTCCTTTCTTTTTTACCCCACCAACACACAATATATATACATTTTCTCTTCATTACACCAAATAGTATTGCTGCCCTGTTACAGTTTTTTCAGCTGAAGGGTATAAGCCACAAGCAATGATTTACTCAATGGATTGTTCTGTGTCTTCAACATAAAGTTAGCTGATGATAACATGAAGTACATAATGCCATATTTAAGCAGACAGCTTTACAAACCATTCTGCTGGAACAGGAAGCATTACACAATGGGTTTCAATAAGAAAAAAGAGACCAGCAAGCTCATGTCACTCTCACAGGAGAATGAACACTCTGTGATTTCTTATGTGTGTGTCTAGTTCAGCCTCAGAATGGCACTGATGTCCAGCTGTCAACTTAAGACTAATGTCACACCTGTATAGGGGAGGTTAACACGTAGACCAGTTGTGACACATTCTGCTGCAACTGTCTGATTTCACAAAATGATACCAGATTTTGGACTAAGTCTATATTACTACTGAACTGAAAACCCAGCTTCACTGCCATTAGTGCTACGACATGTCAGAAGCATAGGGTGTTGAATTACTAAATATAGTATTGAATTTACTATTTTCCATATATATGTCAAGTGAAATTTTCATTTTTTCTCAGCATTTGAGAAGGGAGGTTTTAAAGCTGAAGCAAGAGCAGGCAAACATCTGTTTTGATCAAAGTCCAATATCTGTTGTTCTTAATAAATCAGACTGCATTTTAAACAGTTACTTGCCAAGGGTGGAAAAGGCTACCGTTATCCATGTTGAAGGTCAAAAAAAGCCTTTCAGGTACACATGGTAGACCATGTGTTAGCATACAACTCTCTGTTATCCAGGAGTAACATAGGAAAAAAGTGACTTTGAATAGAGGAAATGATAGCATGGGCCATAGTCAGCCCATGGACCAGATGTTTCTAACTCCCAGTCTGGGTTTTTGTGTAAAATCCATTCAGACGAATGAGAATCTTTCTACTGACCCTGGAACAAGGTTCTAAACTTGGCTGCAATGGCTATTGATCGGTGAGCTGAACAAAAACATCTTATCTTCCCACATCTGAGGCAAACCTGATGATAGTTTGTTCTAGAAGAAAATACTTTCAATGTTTTCCCTCAAGTCTGAGACTACCATTATATGCCCTTATGAACATACTCTTCTAAAGGGCCCCTGACCATCATTTCATTAAACATAGGGTAGCCTGACAGATTAACAGTTCCGTGATTTCAAACAAATCATTTGTCATTCCAACAAATCATTTGTCAAACAGATCATTTGTCAAAAGCACACAACCTTTTCCCTTGATATCAGGCATCTATGTAAAAAATTAATTCCTAGTCTGTTTGAAGCACATACTTAGAATTCTGAACAGAACAAGAAGCTAAAAAACTTACTTTTTTTTTCTGTAACTGTTTAAAACTTATTCTATTAAAATCACGTATTTTTCTTTCCCTGGGGGACCAGTCTTCACCAGTGGTTTTCAACAATATATCTGGGAGTGAGTGACTAGGCTGTTACTAGATGGTACTTAGATGAAAGGTATCAATTGTCAATTGACTCAAGTATACACAAAGACATAGGGTCATGAGTCAAAAACATTGGAAACCACAGGACTGCAAGTGCTAGTCCCTAAACACTGAACTAAAACATATGTATTTATGATATTCCACGCATCATATCTTATCCAATCTCATTACCTGTCACATAAAAAGTGTCCAATACAGTACTGTGAGCTTTATGAACTGTTAGACATTAGCAACACTGTATGTAAAATGCAGGTGGAAACTCGCAGGAATCTCTCCACCTTTTCAGAATGTTTCCTTGCCAGGAGAGAGATCAGGCTGAGCAAACAGCAACATTCATATTTGGACTCCATTCACTTGCACATTTGCCTGCATTTGCTGCTGAGGAAATTAAATGGTGACATAGAGACCACCTTTTCCAGGTCATTTTGAGAAGATTTAAAAAAGGAAATTATAAAAGAATGACTTCTCATTTGTAATCAGCATTTACCCAGTAGGGAAGAAACTTGAACAACTGAATTTGTAGCATGCCCAGACAGGTAAATGCACCTTTAAAATTAATTGCATTGTCTTCTGTATGTACCATCTCTAGGCAAAATAGAACTGCACAGAAAGTCTTTGTTTGTTTGAAAACACTGAACAGCTGTCAATAAACAAAGCTTCCACATCTCTCCAAAAATTCCTTGCCCCACCTGTCACCACCCCTCTTTTTGAAAGTTTGGGCATCTTAGGTAGCTGCAAAAAGATCCTGCAAGCAGGACATGTACAACTTTGAAGCATAAAGCCCCATATTTGCCCATCCTCCATCTCCCACTGCAACCACATAGAAGATCTGCAAAGAACTTTTAAACTGTATACATGACTGGGCTGTAGTTTTACACATCTTCAGAGAATCCTAGTACAATGCCATGTTGATTCTAATTAGTGACTCTGGGCTTAAGCATGATACAATATACTAACAATGATGACAACTGGTAAGGAAGTACTCCGAGCAAGGTGTTTTTCTCCATATCCTGTCTTTGCTTTGCACGTAAAAGCTGCCAACAGATTAAAAGAATGAAGGAACCTGGAACTGGGCTGAATTTTTACAATTCCTGGAACAAAATGTACATGAGGGGCGCTGCTACTACAGACAGCTCTACTTCCCAGAAAGTGGTTCCTCAAATATGTGGCAGTGCCCAGTGCCTTAATAGATAAGGTACTTGGGGGGCCAATATTACCAAATAATGGAAGTACTACTCTAATTTGTTCCTATCTACCTGAATTTGGACAAGAGCAGTCTGATGAATCAGATTTGGAAGAAGAAAATCCCAGAAGAAGTAAAAACCTCAAATCTTGTGAAAATTTATCATAACTAAGGAATTTGGGGCCTGCAAAGATTTAGTACTTTGGTTTCTATTTTCATCCTTAGTGCAAGGGATGATTTGGCCCATAAAAAACTAAGAATATGTTTACCCTGCAGCTCTTCATTCATGAAGAGAGTAGCTGTAGCTGAGAAAGAGAAAGGAACATTAATTCAATTTCTTCCTGCAGAAAATACAAGAGGTGCAAAAGCCTAGTTTTGTGTCAAAGATATACTAAGAGGAGTAGAGAGCTCTCCAAAGATTTTGACCACTGAACTGGGCTTGCCATGGATATCAAGGATAAGCTGAAAATATACTGTCTGCCTAAGAATCTGAGAGAGAGAGATTCCAGTCAGAGAAATTACATGTGTGCTTATTCATGGAAGTGACATCCAAAAGTGTTGTCGCAGCAAGCCTAACAGTAATGAGTTCCCTTTTTTTAACTTGTTCCAGACATGGGGCACCAGGACCACTAGAAGTACTTTATTATTTTTACATATTACTGTAAAAGTATGATCTGATTTCAGTCTTCACATTCAGAGAAATAGGGCAAAAGGGGAAATAATTCCATAAGGCTTTAATTTCCAGGTGAGATAGTTCTTCACACACGACGGCAGTGACTTTCAAACTGTGGTCTGCAAACCAATGGTGATTNAGGACAATAGAAAACATGCTGATGGTCCACAGACAGCTGGTCAAATGGTGCTGGGTCTTCTCCTTGTTTCCAATTGCTACATTCTTCTAAACACAGCTAACAATATATATATTAAATATTTCCCTGATATTTTTCATACATAAGATTTTAATAGGAGTAGAGGAAAACCAAATAATACGGGCAGTGGTTTTCTTCCTTAGAAAGTGTCTTAAGACATGCTTGCTTCATTCCCTGGACGTGGTGCCACAGGACTGAGTCATGGTCATGAGCAGCTTCCACACTTAAGGAAAATGCTAGTTCTAATTTGTAATATCCAGTTAAAAAACAAAGGTACAAAATTTTAATTTGCAGTTTGATGAACTTTAAGATTAATATTTCTAATAAAACTATTTTAGTGAATTTAGGCTTCCTTACAGGCATTTTCTTGGGTGCACTAGGGACTAGATTTCTAGCCAAACATATATGTTGTTCATGGTGGTGCACATTTATTCATGCTAACCAATGGCTTAATTTCAATGGCATGAGCTAACGTACAGATCAATACATAGATCTATTCTATACCTATCCAGTTTTTGCTCCATTTCCTAAAGTCTCTTCTAAAAATAATGCATGCATGGCCTTCTAATATGCATAATTGTCCTTGTAAAAAATGCATCAAGTCTTCTAGCAAAACATTTTGGCCAGTACAGAGGGTAAAATGTCTCTGTGAGAGAAGGGTGAGTGTACTTTACTAATACTTTACTAATTACTAATTACCCTGACAGTGAGAATTATACTTTTGGTTCACTAATGTGCCTAGTTTTCTTCCTGCGTTGATTTCATATTTTTTAATTTTAACCAACAAATTGCTTCCTGACTTGAATTTTAGTAATTTCTGCCTGACAAAGAAAATAACTACTTCCTAGTTTTTTAAAAGGTAGTGCTCTTGCAGACTTATGCTTTGGCTGAGATGTTATTAATACTCAGATAGATGCTGCCTAATACTTGTTTTAATTTCTGCCTATATCTCTTCATGCATTATTATTATTACAATCAACGTATTTTTACAGCTCTTTGTTTGGTTTACAGGAGTTTTTAGTACTTTGGGAGGTTAAAATAGTAAAGGAAGCAAAGCTGCTGTCTTTTTCCACATAGCAAAATGAATATATACCCTTAAATTTTGAAACTTAGGAAGACATGATATTCCTAATTTGATGCTTGTGAATTTGTTCTGTATGAAACAAGCATATTCTTCAGAAAGAACTGAGGAATATGAAATGAATAAACATGTCCTTTAGGAACTGATCCAACTGTATGACCCAATGCAAGACTAGGAAATAACCTGCATTGTGGAGACAGATGGAGAAGAGATGGAGTTTCAAGTAAAAGAAGTGATATAAAGGGTGAAATTCACTGCTGTAC
Source organism: Scopus umbretta (assembly GCA_013400535.1). Classification (NCBI taxonomy): domain Eukaryota; kingdom Metazoa; phylum Chordata; class Aves; order Pelecaniformes; family Scopidae; genus Scopus; species Scopus umbretta. The sequence goes on along the minus strand of VZTL01066554.1, from coordinate 26,255 downwards.
AAAAAGTCAACAGGAGTCCTATTCAATATTTGAAAATTTTTTTTAAAAAAGGGTTGATAGTGAAAAGTGGTGAATACCATACCCTGGAATGGAGCCGATTAATAAATAAGCTGCCTCTTTAATTACAATTAATTAAATGGCAAGTACCAAGTGTGTTAAGCATCAAAACGTTCTCACAGGTGTGTAGTATGCTCCCAGAAGTCTCTCAATGACTCTTCTGAGAATCATAGACTTACATCTGTGACCCAAAACCAAATGAATACCAAAGGAATATTTACTTATCAGCTAATCTGGACATTTAGGGTGGCTGTGGGAATAGTATCTTTGCGGGGTTTGATATGCATGCATATAAAATTCCAATAAAAGTCATCACAGACTGTGTTTTTCTTTGCGATGGAAATTAACATCTCTCTTCCAGAATGTATTCATTTTTATGCTGCAGCTCAGTATGAAATTCCATTTCTTGATCACTAAATACCTCAGTTTTTGGCAAACATGGACAATTTAGATCAAAGAAATGGATAGCGAAAAACTGCTCATCAGAGTACTTTCTGGAATCCTTTATGAATTACAGGAACATTTGCAGGAAGTCCCAACATGAAAAGCCCTTTTATGCTCTTTCTACTCTACTGCACCATAAATTTGGGTGTACAATGGAATACAATCATTTAACAAATAGTAATATGTAGTTTCCTTTTGCAATGGGTGGGCATAGAAGAGTGGATCATGTGGCAAGTAAAAACAGTAACTATCTTTAGATTAACTTTTTGGGTTGATGTTACAATAACTGGAAACACAGGTCTTTGTCTTGGTTTGGATTTATCCTTTTTGACTTCCGAGGTTCACAGGATATATACCTGCTCTCAGTAGGCATGGTGTCTCTTCCTATCTTGTTGCTTTGTACTTCAGCAGAACATGAGAGGCACAATATTACCTTTAGCATGTAACATGTGCATTGAACTAGGAGATACCTTGCTCAGAGGTAAGTGCTAAACTTTCTTAGAGAACTTAGAAGAGAAGGAACTTCTTAGGCCTATAGCCATTTCCATATATCTTTCCAAAGTAATTTAAAAACTCTTGCGTCAGCTAGTCATCTTGTAAATATGGCTCTGCTAATGTTGAACGGGCCTTCTTGCATGTGTTATTTACAACAGCTTCTATTTCTGTCTGCTGTGTGAAGGAAACAGAGAAAATAAATTACAAACTCCCAACTGTCTTCAGATTGATGATAAGAAAGTGATTTTGTGAAGATCTTTGATCTTTATTTAAGACAGAAATGCATATTCAACTTTAACAAACTGAAATTATACATGAAATCTATCTCTTGAGCAAACTATTTTTAATGGAGAAAGACTGACATAAAATTAACATTGCTGCAGCTTCATTGTCTTTGAACTCAGGCTAGCAGTAAAGAAAGGAAGATTATTTTATTAGAAGGGATTAGGAAATAAAATGTAAGCAACATACTCTCAATGGAAAAAAACCCTTCAAGTATGAATAATAATAACTAATCTATTTTTTCTGAGATTATGATAAAATTAAACAAAATAAATCAATGATAATACCTTGTTCTTATTACACACCTGTGGTGGCCCACTCAGCAGCAGCCTCCTTGGGTGAAAGGTGTCCATTCTGCCCTCATTTCTATTGTTGTAGTCCATATGGATTGGCTTGGGAACTGTCCATTGGCGGTAGTATAGAGACTGCTCCGTGCAAGTCATCATCTTACTCATAAGAGGACGAAAAGAACTTGCCCACATAACAGAATGATACGGCAAGAGGGAAGATGATTTGGGAAGTCCACTGCTGTCTGTAGAAGTAATAATGTCATAAACCAATTTGGGCAGGAAAACTATGGGAGGCTGTTTTGATGCTTTGGTCATGGAGCACTGAGAGGTCTGTAGGATGAAGGAGTTATGAGTAGGTGCAGAGGAGGAAGAAGAGGAGGAGAAAGGTGAGGAGGATGACGAGGTGATGGAAATTTGGGCACTTTTTATATTTTGTTTTGTATCCAGCTGTTCAGTTACTGGTGGCAAGTGTTTGCTGATTGTTGTCTGTGCCCCCTTGTCTACTTTCTGCTTCTGCCTTTCATAGTTATTTGTAGTTTCTTCAGCGCTGTTGCTTAGTACTTGGGTGGGGGATTTTGCTGTATCCCCTGCTGCTATTAAAGGAGGAGATGACTCACTGCAGAATGCTGTAACTAAAAGAAAATTTGTATTTCATCACATTGCAAATGCAACTATCTCTGTTAGTCAATGCCATAGTTAAACAAAACAAAACAAAATAATAATTTAAATATAGTATCCACCAAACATTACAATCCCACTCCTGTTCTTGCTTTCACCTTTCTTGTACAGGAAGCCATAATGGGACTAGTTTGGAGTATTCATCTCAACGCAGAAAGTGGCTTTTAAAGTTCAGAAGTGCATAGGAAAGATGTCTGTGATTGTCCTGTCCTCTACTTCTCTCATCCATTCCATGCTTAAGGTGTTCATCATATACTTTCATCACTCAAGACAAATACAAAATTACTGAAACCATTGTTTAAAAGAGAGTAAGAAAATAAGTATTCACAGTATTACCCCATCAGACTACAGAAATGGCTCCACAGACTCACATCGAGAAACAGTCCTCAGCTCTGAGTCACATCTGATCTGACACTCATTTGTCTGCGTCACTGCAGCACCTAGTCTGATCTAATAAAACCTGGCTCTCAAGTCTCTGGTGCTACATAATGCATTAATGCATTCATACAGCCTTTGGTCAGCTCAGAGCACATGCTGAACTCATGGATGTTGGCCTGGAATGTGTCATGTAGATATACCCCACAGCTAATTGCTGATTTTGTGAAAGTGGTGTGTTTTTACCTTAGACATTCTAACTACTAAGATTTCTTGAAAGTTTAAGTCCTCATTTTAAGTGACTCTGAGTATCTTTGATGCTTAGTGAATTTCAAAGAGGAGATGCAAATACTTCACAGTCTTCAAAGTAGACTGAGAACCGGTTGAGAAATCAGTCTCCACATGGTAATAGGAATGTCTGTCTGAAGCTGAACATAGATGAAAACAGCTTTCCTCTCATGGTGAAAGCAACAGTCTTCATTCTCAAAAAAACCCCACATTTTGAACTAATAAAAGTCTGTAGTTTCTCTTGGTCTTGTGAAGTCGTAAAATATACTCTAGCTGCATATTGATCTAAAGTAGCCAGTAAAGGGTATTAGCAATAAGTACTCAAAATATCGCCAGCAGGATGAATGTTTCAAGTAAAACCACTGTGGCATGCCTCAAAATGCCAGCATCCAAGAGCACAGACAAAAAAAAAAGAAAAGAAAAAAAGATTTCTTTAACCACAGGCAGACTGAGGCCACAAAGCCACAGGCAGGCCACATGGATACTGCGGAACTGATGAGAAGCCCAACTTTAAAGGAAAAAAAAAATTTTGAAAATTAAAGTGTTGATGAAGTTTACCCAAATGTTTTCAAGCATTTTTTCCCTTTTGTAACCACCACTGTGCCTGTAGAAGAGAAATCATGGGCCAAATATCCATGTTACCATGTTGAAAACTACCATTAGATCAAAAAGAATTTACTGTTACTGACAAAAAAATAACATGTTTTAAAAAGCTGCATTAGATTGCAACTCCTAGGAAATTATGGTACAATTTATGTTCCCCACTTTTATTCAACTCTCCTCTTAATATTATCTGCATAAAAAGCATACAAAGAAATTTATCAGACAAAAGAGCTGTAGTAGTTCTCAACATTGCCTCATGCTTTCTACAGCAGTTTGCAGATTAAAAAGGAACCGAAGATTTAAAAAAATCTCCACCTCCAAAAGAGCTTTCAAACAGTGCAAAATTAATGAGTGAACATTCCAGAGCAAAACCAAAAAGGTAAAAATACCAATATGACCAAGCATGCTTTTTCTCCTACAGATTTAAAAAAAAAAAAAAATTAAAGAATGTGAAGCATGTTTTCTTTTTCATAAATTGTCATAGCTTCAGCAAACACTCTCAGCCTCAGTGGCATGTATTAAAGAAGTGCCTGGTTTAGGTACCCCACCCTATGATTATTTTTCAAGCAAGAAAAGGTCTTATTTCTTATATTTCAGAAGTCTGATATTCTTTTTTATTTTTCAGTTATCTTTAGTGATCCCATTAAAATAGGTCTTACCAAAACCTTAGTGATTTATGCCTTTTATTATTTCTTTAGTAAGTCGAATAAAAGGTGTCTTTTATGTCCTAAATGTAACTTAACAGAGATGATCTTAAAGTCTTACTGGAAGCTTTTGAAGAGAGAGATGAAGATGCAGAGTCATGGGAACGTGATCTTTCTCTTTTCATGGGACTTCTCTTTTCTGAAGTAGAACCTGTTTCATGAATGGTAGTAGGGGAAAACAAAAACAAAATACAATTTAAGCCTGTAAGAAGGCACAGTTACATTGTCAAATTAGGGAAAAGCACACAAGAGTTTGTGGGGGTTTTGTCCTCATTCTGACACTTTTCAGTGTGGAGAGTGTCTGTTCCTGCCATGCAATACTGGATCAGCCTATGGGCTAATCTAACTATGCTGAGCTGCAATAGCTTCACAAAATCAATGCTGCAGCCAGGTGCTGGTAATGTCTAGGCATGTCTCAACCAAGTTTTCTCTTTCTACCCATGTCTTACTTTTCTCGCTTATCCAGTGTCAGGGAAACCAACCGGCAACAAGCTCTATTTTGTCAGTATGTTATGAAATTACCTCCTACCCCACATATTACAGCTTTATAGCCAGATTATATCTCAGCTTTTGGTGACTAAAATCCATATTTGGATGGCCACCAAGAATATTCACTTGAGGTTCCTAGCTTAGGCTTCTAAGTTAAAATGCTTGTTTCTGTACGGTTTTACCATGATAAACAGAGACATAAGCACTGCCAGCAGAAAACTTAGACTCTAAGTCTATCTCAGGTGTTCTGAACTGAACTCCGGAGAGGCATACCGTACTTGATGGACTAGGAAAGCAGCCTTATAACTTAGAGGCCTAACAACTTAGATGCCCATTTGACTCAGATCACGTTCAATCTCGGCATACTTCAACTGACAGGACAGAAGTACTCATCATATCTAAAGTAGGCCTCTATTGTAGACAGTATGAGTATGACCTCAGGTATTTCATATTTGATTAAAGTAAAAATTTTTGTTCTGCTCATTCTGCTATCCTTATTATCAATGAGCAAGAACTTAATAAGTGAACAGTAACCAGTTTTCTTCCTCCTCGTAGTATAGAAAAGGAAATAAAGGCAAGAAGTTTGAGATTTAAATAACCCAAGCAGATAAAAATCCCTTGTTTTCTGCAGTTGCAAGGTACAACAGACAGTAAAGAAAAATGTAAAGAACTTAATGTGATAACCCCGTCAACTATCACTCAAAAAAACCCCCCAACAGTTCCTGAGTGAATTATTTTTGTTTGTTTACACATTTATATGTTCTTCATTGCTCTCTTAAGAAATTATAAAGTCACCAACTCTACATTGACAATTTGAATTCATGGACATTTTCAAGGACTACTCAGAAGTTACTATATCCAGATATATTTTCTACCCATACTATTTAATAACTTACAAACCAGAGACTACTCAGCTGTACTATATAGTTTCCTTGGGAGGAATCTTCATCATTGGCAGCGTGTAACCATAGGTTCAGTGGCATCAGTCAGGGACAGTTTAGGTGGCGTTGCCCCTGCCGTGAGGGAGGGGATTGAGGCACTGCTTCCCAGACGGCAAAGCACACGCTTCCCTGCTGCGGGGAGGGCAACTCCAAAGAGCGAGCATCGCTGGATGTACCCGCTCGAGCTCCACTTTGTGACTGCCATAACATACAGGGCAAAGGAGGGAAGGAAGAGAAGGGAGCCAAAAAACAGAGAGAGAGAGAACAGATGCAGCAGCAGGACTGCCAGAGATTAAAATGCTGCAGCAGCAGGCGGCCTTGGGCAGGGAGGGTGAGAAAACACAGGTTCAATGAGAGGAAGCAAAACCAAGGAGCAGAGCTGACTCAGTACAGCTAACTCCAGAAACCCTCACCAAGTACGTGTCCATACAATCCTGCTTTTTTTAATACAACTCAATCATTTTACAGCTTCTTTTATTAACACTACTAATAATACCTTCAGTTGCTATTTCTTCATCTTCATTATCAGTGCTGCTTAGTTTCTCTGGGTCACTTTCTAATACATCATTCACAACTGCTTTCTCTGTGTGAATGTCTGAGCTCACAAAGTATGCTGCCAAACCAAGTTCTTGTTCCAAGGTTGTCCTTACCAAAGAAGATGAATTTATTAAACGTAGGTCACAGTATCTCAGTGATCTGGAGAGAAACCGGAGGGGTAGTATGAAAACTCACTGTAATCTACTCCCTTATTTCTTTTATAAACACAGCCAAAGGGGCATTTTTTCATGATCTGCTTAAACTACAGATGAGATAGAACACAGTATATCTTTTGTGCTTAATAAGCTTACCATTGTGGTGCATACACTTTTTCTTAATCCAGTTATGCAGCTTAATCTAGTGCACTGAATATTAGCATCAGCATAAGAAAAAGAATAGTCATTTGGGTTCTAAGCCCAGCACACAGAATAGGATTCAGCTGAACACACAAAAGCATCTAGTGCTGTATTAATGGCCCCAGGGCACCCCGTCTGGCTTCCAGCTGCCGTTCCAGAAAGCACTGATCTCTCCACACATCCTGTAGCACATATGCCGGAATCATGCAGATGTCTCAGCTACACTAAGGTATCTAACGTAGCTATACTTTTTTTTACATACCCTTATTTCTCTCCCTTAAACTGGGACAAGTCTCATAATATTTTCTGAGCTATTTTTATCTTACTATAAACAAGAGGTTACTATGAATAATATGGGGTTTGTATTTATGATATAAAAACTGCCAAAAAATGGAAAAGAAACATCTTGACACTGAAATCTGTTTCCTTCTCCCACAAGTAGTGACACAGTTAATCTTTAGCCCTTTGGTAAGCAATGGATAAAAAACAATCACTGAGAGAATACTGGACCTTCTTACCGTGGCAAAGACTCCCCTTGTGGATCCATACCACTAAATATCAATATACAAGGCAAACCTTCCAATTCCAAATAGGTCTGTGGCCTCCAATCTACATCTTCAATTTTCTGCCAGACCTGTATAAGGTAAGAAACACTGTTGGACATATCTATATGGCACAAATAAAAGTACAGAAATATATACTTCTATCATCCATTCTATGAATCAGTTTGTATAGTGGATGGAGCCATAGAGCAGAGCCAATTTCAACATAGACTGCGCAATGCCTAGAGCATTACAGATAGCAACGTGCCTGCTGTAAGTCTGAGATTGGGACAGTATGTTCCAGTCTGAAAAGCCTCCCACTTTCCCAGCTGTATAACACTGAGGCCAGGGCGTATACAGGTAGAGTGGGTATAGTACAATAGACGGTAAAGCTGAGTAGGAGCTTGGGGGAGAGAAGAGTGCAGAGGGTTGCTTCTTGTGGCAGATAATGGATGGAAGTCTGAGTCCAAGGAAGAAAATGAGCTAGGAATGAAGCTTTTTCACCTTAAAGGAATAGGGGAAAGCTGGAAGTGTTCAACATACACATACCACTGTCCTCACTTGTTACACTCTGAAGTCTCCTGCTCTCCCCCAAAGCTATCAGTTTTCCTTATAACTTCATGAGAAGTTTGATAACTAAATCTATTGTTTGACTGTTTAGCATCAGGCTGTACTGCTTTACTCACATCAGTCAGGCCTTTTTGCTGTAAGACTTGTCTACAGATAAGGAATATAGTGTAGACCAACAGTATAACAACTCAGCCTCTGACATTCGTATATGTACCAGCATTATGCATGTCAGAGAAGATAACCAGGGTGCGATTCAGAACTAACACTGATTTTTCAGAATAAGGTATACCTAATTTATAGCAGAATTAAATCAGCATTAGACCCTGGGTCAGCATTAGGCCCTGAATGACTTCATCTAACATGTATTGAATCAGACGCAGTACAGGGTGTACTGTATATATATTACACCATTCTAGAATGTAAAGACATTTTTGCTTTGGTGGTCAGATGATGGTAATATTATGAAAAGCAGGGCAGCATCAGAGGCTTTTCTTGAACAGCTGACCCAAGACTCTGGACCTAAAGGATGTAAATTAATCCATAAACCACCACACAGTCCAGAAAGCATACAGTCCTGAGCTGTGAATACCAGGGTGTTCTAGGACCCATAACTAGCATCGCTGATTTGGTGCCTTCATGCCACCTGCTGATGGCAAGAATAATGTAACTCTTAACTCGTCACTGATTAAAATCTTTTTGCACTATGATAATTTTATGAGAAAATTCTGCTAAAACTCTGACAATTTTATTTGGCTTTTTTCCTTATTGCTCATCGTACCTGTAGATAAAAGTAGTTCAACTATTTGGGAGGGTTGCTGTCAGAAGTCAAGTTCTAGCAATATTAGTTAATCCTCCACTGAGTATTAACCAGAGGTAGGACAGTAGAGGAGTCACAGACAGTATGTCTAAAAGATAAAAGTAATGTTCCTTATGATAGTTTTTATTTTTATCAGTAAGACCTGCACTTCAGCTCATGACCATAACTCTCACCAGTAGTGTCCCCACCTACCCATCTAATGGAACTTCCCAGTATATGTCATTCTGCAAGAAGTTACCTTTAGTTGCTCCACAAAGTGCTTCCCTATTGTGATTCCAGAATTAGGATTTCCCAAGATTATTTCAAAGTTATCTTCAAGGGCTAGTCTTTCCCTTACATTATACAGACGTTCATATGCCACTGCAGCCAGTGGAGTACATGGAATTCTCAACACTACCATCAGGCCATGACCACTAGGACATTGTCTTGAAGAGTTTATTAGGTTTTGGGTGATTTCCAGAGTTTCAACAGAGGTGTAGTTCTTCATCTGAGAAAGACCACACACTGCCATCATAGCTGCAGAGTAGTGTTGTATGAGGACAAAAGTCCTTATCACTGCACTGTGTAATCTGGGAAACCTGAAATAAATGGTGTTACAAAATTTGCTGTTACAAAATTTGTCACAGAATATTTGCTAAGGCACTCAGTAATATCATCAACCAAAATTATATTATTTATCACTGAGAATATAATTCTTCATTATGTGTTATTCTTAAGGGGTGGGGGAGTGGGGGGTGTTTCTCATTTTCTTACTGAAGCCCTGAACCAACTTACTCTTGTTTCTAAGAGGACTGAATACGTAGGCAGCATCCAATGAGTACTCCAAGTTCCCAAGCCCAGGTACACCCTGTCTCAATCCCCAATCTATGGAAGGGAGAGACATGGATATGCAATAGCTTCCTGTGCTCTCATTTTCACAGAAATGAAATCCAGGTGCACAGTAAAAAGAGGAACTATGGCTTGCTCAGAGAAGCGCCCGATACGTGTGATCAGAGCTCCAAAGCACCCTGTAGCAAGCCCCAGCAGTTACGTGTGGATGTGTTCAGTCTCCCAGATAGCAATACAGATTCACGGGATTTTACTTGTCCTGCCTCATTCTTCTTACAGATCCCAGAGAGTTCATTCACAGCTGCATGTATGCACATAATGTGTCACTACTCTTTTGCAGTGATTCTAGACTTGCTCCACAGGGACCAAGGAAAACTGATGATGTATTTTCAAGCTCTGATGATGCTCTGAAGTATTTACCATTGATTTAAGTGTACAAACCACAGTGATATGCCTACTTCTCTTTGTGGTCCAAGTGTGGTGTACACAAATTCTATACATCAAAAGCACCCAGGGTCAGCAAGTGGTAACATTGGACAAAAGTAATAACACATTTGAAATCACATGATGATGCAGTGTTACATTATTATAATACAGAAGTAGCTACTGGTCACAACAAGAACACATCCTAAATTGGGCTAAACAGTCCGCATGTTCGTAGTAAGAGGCAGCCTTGACTAGATTACAGACCAAATACATACAAAAAAGATGGAAGGAGAAGATAAGAATGAGTGAAGTGCCCTTGCATACACAGCTGATTTGTGGGACAGCAAGGAAAAAAAAAAAAATCAGGCTTCTAGCTAGTAACACAAGTCAGTAGAACACACCTCCTAAATTTCCTGCGTTAAACAAAGCAGGGTACCGTACCTCTTTCCTAAAGCCATGACCATTGCTTCAAAGGAGCTGTCATACCGAAGCAGTGGAATACTATGTCCAGAGAGGGTGGACTCAATGAATTCTGACAGTCCAAAGTATTTCTTGTTTTCATGGTATAAATCTACCCCCTACAGCAAACAAAGCAATAAAAATATAAAGCTAAAGTCTATCAATTATTAATTTACAATTGATTAACCATTGGTATCTGATATATTTGCAGTCACGTTCTCTAATAAACATACATCTACTCAGACATATTAAAACAAGGAGAGAAAGAAACAGAATTAATTTTTTTGAAAGAATAGAAGTTTGACCCAATTTTTCCTTGTTTCTCTCTCTCTCCCCACATATAAATATACAAAGACAGAACAGCTATGTATGGAATAAATATGCACACATATGAAGAAAAAACATGTATATACATATATTTATGCAGTAACACACTAGAGACAGATTTTCAGATGGTTTCCATTTATGTAGCTCAAAGATTTTTAGCAGAGCTACTACAGTTTATAGAGGATATAAAAGGAATAAAGGAAAAAAAGCAAGAAATGACAGGATAAACAAAGGGAAAAAGAACTTGCCACAGACTGAACAAGAAAAAGATGCCATGCAAACTTCATTCTTGTTTACAAAAATCATGGGGCCTCCACAGTTTTGCCAAGTATGTATATGTAAAATAACTTATGAAAAGCTCACAGAAGCACCCCAAAGCATCCATCTTACATTGCTGTATGAAGAAGGCCAGTGGATCTCATTGTAAGGACTGATATGGGTATGCTGTGTCTGCAGCGCATAGGGGAAGGAAGTCACATGGAGGGTCACAATATTTGGCGCCTCTTTCACCTCCCTGCAGTTCAACAGTCTATCAACAAGTCCTGTAGACAGTTCTGTTTGAGGATAAAGGCTATGCATAGCACTGCAAAAAAGAAACCCAAAACTCTCCAAAGTGATCAGCACAAGGGAACATTTGTGTCAGTGGAATAGCTTTAACCTGGATGTGAAACCGAAGTTAAACACGTATAAGGAACTTAAGACTCTATTGTTTGCCCTGCTTTTGTTGCATAGAAGGGTGGGAAAAAAAATGCAAATCATTTCACTGCAGCTGAAAATTTCTCTAAGTCTGATAAGCTCCCTAGCTACCAAATTACCAGTCCCTTACAGCTACCAGAGTGTGAGAGATAAAGGATGAAAGGAAGGTGATGTTTTGGCAGTTACCAATAGACACATAGTCCTGTAGTAACTTTGGCCAGATTGTTAGTGCTGTCCTTAAGAAAACATAATTCTTACCTACAAAAATCAAGATAGAAAATGGCAGGCTGGGAGTCCAGTGTGACAGAAAAACAGAGGGAAACTACCTGTGATAGAGCTACTATAAAAGGGAAGAATAGTTATTTTTAGGGCAAATGCCAGTATCATGGAACACCTACAGTCAATTCCTTGCTCTGGTGTAAAACCAGTCCAAATCCATGCTATTTAATTTTTGGCATTTACCTGCAGTGGCTAAGTTACAAGCCTGATCACTGCTAGCTCCTTCTGCTACCAACAGAGAAAGATAAGTAACTCCAGAAATTGGTTGTGTGCACCCATGTTCTAAGTCAGTCCTCAGAGATGCCTGTGTCTGTTAGGATTATGTGGGCATCCCAGGCAATTACGCTCTTGTTTTATGCACCTCATTTAACTGACTTCAGTTAGGTGGCAGTAATCCTGCTGTGCAGAATAGTCACTTAAACATTTGTCACTTACATACCTTTGTCAGATAAGAGGAAAAAATATCAGAGTTAAGCAGAAATACAGGTACTTCCCTACCACTCAAGGATGTTGTATAAATAAATACCTTAAAGGCTGTGATAGCTGTAATAGGTCATGTAAGTTCCTAAGACATAAAGGAGTTGAACAGGAAACCCTCACATGCAAAAATGAAGTTTTGGTGAAAATCATCATTGTTAACCAGTGTGAAAGACAAGACCTTATCATTTCATTCACAAGCAAGATTCCATAGTTTCTGGTTTCAGAAACACTACTGTGCTCCCAAAGTTGGAACATGTTGGTGTTTCTGGAATTCAGTATGTTCTCCAAGTTCCCCAATGCCTCAGGAGCCAGAAAGCAAAAGCAGTCCAACTTCTCAGCAGGCAGATTGTTGAGAAGCCAAGGAAACAGGGCTCTGTGAGGGAAGAAATGAGTTATGCAAGTGAGCTGATGGGGAACTTGGTACACGTCAGATAGGAACCTCCCTGCTTCCTTGAGAGGTCTACCTGACGTTACGATGTGTCCACAGAAGCTTTCAGTTCTTACAAATCAGTGATTCTGGATAGAAAAAACATTGTACTGGAAAATTTCCAATCAGTTAAAAAAATAAACAGCAGTGATGGCTCACTAGTTGTCTACTCACTGTGGAGGGTTTTTGCATGTTTTACAGCCCAGAGGACACTGACAGAGGATAATGAGCTCTGTGTACTTTCACAGGAAGCTTTCCTTTGAACAAACGACAACCAGTCAAAAAAACAATAGCTGTGGCTGAAAGAAGATAAGAATGGTGAGCAAGGAAAGCTGAAATTTTCCACTGAGGCATAATATAATAAGCAGGATGAGAATAAGTCATGAGGGACCTTAAAAGAAAACATGGTTATTCAATGCATGGGAAGAGAGGCTTAGCAGAAAGATGCAAACAAAGATGAAGGAAGGGATAAACCAGAAAGCTGATCTTGAGAGCTAATGCAAACAATAATAATCTCTTTAAAAACAAGTTACAGTTTTCTTACCTCATTAGATCCCAGTGTGCGTGATCATGGATTAGGACAAACAGTGTATGTGGATTCTGCATAGAGTTTTGTAAAAAGACTTTGAATTTAATCTGGGCTTCTGCATCTAGTTTCATAACATACTGTTCCACCCTCTGCTTTGTAAGATGTTCCTTTTCTAGTCCAAGTTCTAATAAAATACCTAAAGAAATGGAACAAATATCAGTATTTCCAGATACAAATGCATTTAACAATTTCCTGGAAATCTAAAATAAAGCTAACTAATGAGCACCTGATTGCCAGAGATGAAACAAAGTCTGCTGATAAGTCACTTCAGAGGGTGGAACACAAATCAAGAAATCAATTTTTTCGAAGGAACCCAAATCAAGATTTTGAGTGCTGGAGTCAGCAATTGAGCAAATATGAGACAGCAATTTCTGAGCCACTGCTAGCTGGAATGGACGAATCTGATGTCGTTCAATCTCATAACCTGGAAAAAGGCAAAATTCTGTTTAGATATACACCCATCTAATCTAACACAAATAGAGTCTGGGAAAGAATGATTGATCTATTCTTTAAGGTACTTTGCTTATGAATAGGAGTTCCAGTTTATTGAAATCTATATGGAATATGCAAATAAATCTTTCTGCATTTGAGCATTTTGGTCCTATAAGTCTCTTAAATATCTGAGAGCTGAAAATGACCTTGTACAATAGTGTTCTGCTACCATAGAAGTAAGACTTAGAGCTTCAGAGACTACAGTACCCAGTGGAATGGAGCAGAGCATCCATCAGTGTAAATCCCAATATCCCAAGACATGAGTTACTGTTTGCCTGAGGACTTTGCCTTCAAGAGCCTAGGACTCTGCCCAGATGGATCTAACTGCACACCCAGAGACCTGGTCTCAAGTACCCTACTCTGTTACTTCTTTAGAAAATCCTCCTTACTTACTTGTACACGCAGCTGCTCCAGTTCCATTCAGTGCAGTTGGTTTATTCACTGAAGCTGAAAGTGATGAAGAGATGTGCCCTTGGTTTTCCTGATAAAATTTCTCCAGCAAAAGATCAATGTCACCCTCTATCAAATTGAAGGGATAGTGGAATAAACATCCTTATTCATAAGAGCTACATTTCATACTGATTTTGTTTTGTTGATATTAAAGGGTTTTATATATGCTAGCTAGTTATCCTGCACTTGGCTTATTGGCTGTTTTATACAGGAACCCTCTCATTATTTTCTATTGCATCTGTTTTTACAGCATATGACTAATAAAATGCAAATCAGGCCAGGGAATGACAGACCAACTCTGGAGACCACTGGCTAGAACATTTATGGAGGATGGTAGAAAACTAGCCTCAAGGTCCTGATGCAAATCAGCAACAACAAAGACATGAAACTGGCTTAGTTTATGTTCAGACCATGGAGCTATAATGTTCACTACTAAGGATTACAAGAGACTTTGGAAAATCTGATAAATATTTTTAAATTTTTAACATCTTTGGGAGACAGAAAGAAAAATAATTCCCTATAAAGCTGAAAGAGAAATATGAGTTTTGTAGCTACACACAATGCTGAAGCAAGCAAGGTATGTTTTACTGAACTATGCATACCTGGAAATATTCAAATCTTACTCTATTCAGCAGGGGTCTTGCTTACAGATGAAAGCTATACAGAGAATACAGTATGCCTGTCCTGCATATTTAGTATTTCCTCAGCAGTTGAAAAGATGTTTGAACATCTGCACTGAGCTCAGAAAGGCAGGGTCTGCCCCATGAAGTGCAGTCCAGTGGTTATAGATGGCAACTATTTTTAGGATGCTTATTTACTTGTTCTGCTCAAACAATAGCAATATCAAAAGTGATTTTGAGAACCATACTTTGAAGATACTAAGAGCAGAAATACTAACATAACTACATGATGGTTCAAGGAAAATGAGTTTCTCTTAAGTGACCACTCAAAATATCATGACACATCCAGAAGGGTTCTTGTGATCTAAGTACAGATTTACTGATGTGACGTGAATGGCAAAGGGAACTGTGACATCCCATTAACACTGACAAATATGCTGAATTTGCTCTAGTTGCATGACACGGTTTAACTTTCCATGTGGCTGGATCCGTTCCCAGATAATCCTGCCTGTAGTATTCCTCAATATACTCAGATAAAAATGCTCCAGTAACCCTGGCTCTCTGCAATTTTCCTCTCTTTGCCATGCATCATGATCAAGTTCACGGCATGGTAAGCTGAAAGGACAAATCCTTCCTTTGATAAAATAATTCTGATCTATCACGGTCTAAACTAATTCTGTACTTAGGGCAAAAGAATTTATACATTCATATGGATATGGACTTGAATAGTATATGGATGGCTTTGCATAGCTAAGAAAAATACGCTCAGCTATTTGCTAGCATATTTTTATGAAAATGAGAAGTTTTAGAAACTGACACTTTTAGGAGGAATTGCAATTCAAATATACCTTCACAACTTCATCTTGCATTTTTTTTATATATATTTCTAATAACATCTTGCTTCTGGACAGGTAATGAGCACAGCTATTTTCTCTGACTTAAAAGTTTCAGGGACTTGGAAACATGCCTCTTTATAACCTGTTAGGTACCTGGGCAGAGCGTGCTAAAGAAGGACCCCAGAGTTTCCACTTTCCCTGTGACCAGCTGATAGTTAACTTCTTTTTGGTAGTCTGAAGGAGTAAGCATGCTCTCAGACAGAACTCTTGCCTGATACTTTCCTAAAAGACAAAAAAAGTAATTTTGAAAGCACTTCAAACTGAATAAAAATGTTCTAAGTCATAAAAAAATACTACCCAGTCAAATGAATACCACACACTCAAAAGTGGTAGTCTTTTCTTTCTCCTATACATGTACGCACCAGACACCTGTAAAACAGATGCATGTTTTATAATTCTTTGTGTTTCTTTCCCTTCTTAGGAAATATTTGTTGATGCAATATATAAAAAGATGATATAAAAAGTCAAAAGAATTGTAAGTTATCTTACACTTATAATGAATCTTTGAATGGCTATTAAAATAATTTGTATAATTATCAGCATAGCCATCAACAGGTTGTTGAAGGGAATGACATTGAAAGACCATCTTTTAGAAGCTAAGAGAATGTTTGGTCCTCTGCTTGCAGTAATATCCCAATCACACAGAGCAGGAGGGCTTTATGCACTATGTGTGCTGTAACTCGCCATTATTTATTTGTAGTAGTGTTGGCTGGGATGCCTTGGTGAGAAAATGGGTAACGCAAGCAGAATGTGGTTTGTTGGGGAGAGACCCCACAAACCCAACTGTGCAGCATCAACGTGGGTTCATCAAAACCCATTACTTGTTCATCAAAGCTCTGCTTTCTGAGGCAGCCTGTTGAAACCCCAACCAAATTCCTCGTAGCATTGAATTATGCTGTTTTGGGTGGAGATACACCCTTGGGATCTCACCTGTTATCACAATGCAGGAATCAATGGCTCGATTTCTACTGGCACATATGATCACCACATAGTTTGTCTTTATTAATTTTCCTTCAATGAGCAGCTTGAACATTTCCGAAAGTCCTTCAGCCAGAGAGTAGCTGCACTCAATTATATGGACACTGTCATTACAGGAGCTAGCTGCGAGGCCTGCCAGCCAGGGGAGCTGGGCTGAAGTCACTGGTGCGATCTGGCTGGGCACTTGAGGAAATGTTTGTGGGATAGCCTGTTGGTACTGACGGATTTCAGACAGGTGTGATTCCCGCCATGAACGCATGAATATTTGTTCCAAATCCTCAATCAAAGGGACCTGGTCTGAGGCTAAAAAAAATTGAGACAATTAAACAAAACTGTTGAGTGAAAACCTTTTTTTTTTTTCAAAATACGTACTTTTTTAGAGATGATCCTGCTTCAGATTTATGTATGCATAACTCTATTGCCTTTAGCAGATGTCAACCAAATTTTTCATTTGGAAGTGCCTTTGTGATGCTCAAGTAAAGCTGCCTTAAGTGGAACCTAAGTATCAGTAATTAGAACTATTCGAGAGGTTGAGTGATGCCTATCTCACCATAATACTACTTCTAAACCACAGACTGTATGCAAGAGCAGTGTATTGCAGCTCTTTTCCTTTTTTTATTTTTAGTTGCTGAGGTCCTAGACTATAGGAGAAGATGAACTTTGTATGATTATATTTCCATCTGTCTGGTCTTCAAGAACTAATTATTTAGTTTTATTTCATTACCATGAATGAAATTGTTTAATATCACATGCCCTAAGACTGATATTCAATATTGTCCTGCCCTAATATTCTCTTTCTCATTTGCCAGCATGTCATGTATTCATTGCAGTCTGTCTGGATGTAAAATAATCTTACCTAGTTGAACAAGGTAGTAGACAGTCAGTAAGAGCTGCATTTCCTCTGAAATAGGCTGTATTGTGGAGGCACCATAGTGTTCATATGCTCTAGATAAAGACTGTGAATTTCTGTAACAGGTGTATAACAAAGAACTCACTATCACATCATTAATGTTCCCACAAAGATATGGGAAGTTGCCATGACCTACAAAATAAACAATGTTTGTACACATCACATTAATTTCATAATATCCGATGTATGCATTAAACAGTTTTAATAGTGAACCTTTTAAACTTGTATCTTCACATCTCTTACAAAAAAGATACAAATAAGGGCTTGTTTGGGGGGTGGGGTTTTTACCTTTAAAAATAACTGGCTTTGCTTTACAGATTTTCAGCAAGTTGTCAGGAACTGAGACCGGTTCTCCTGAGCCCACCATTGGAGATGAGGCTGGCCCCACCAAAGCAGAATGTGGTAAAGATGATAGGCTTCCTCCATCTAAGATTTTAGACATATTATTACTGGATTCAGGACTAATAATGATTTCCTCAAATGTTATTCAACATCATCTCATACCCACATGTTGTGGTTTAACCCCAGTCAGCAACTTAGCACCACACAGCTGCTCACTCACCCTCCCCTGCTGGTGGGATGAGGGAGAGAATTGGGGAAAAAAAAGTATCACTGCCCCCCAGCCAACTCCCCCCAGTTTCTATACTGAGCGTGACGCCATATGGTATGGAATAGCCCTGTGGCCAGTTGGGGTCAGCTGTCCTGGCTGTGCCCCCTCCCAGCTTCTTGTGCCCCTGGCAGAGCATGGGAAGCTGAAAAGTCCTTGACTAGTGTCAGCGCTGCTCAGCAACAATAAATCATCAGTGTGTTATCAACATTGTTCTCCTATTAAATTCAAAACACAGCACTGTGCCAGCTACTAGGAAGAAAATTAACTCTACCCCAGCTGAAACCAGGACACCACATTTGGTATCAGTGTGAAATGTTTTTTTATGGTTGTATCGCACATTTAATGAGCTGTTACTACAACCCATACTATTATGCTAACTTTCTTGGAGGACTAATTATATTGTTGTGACCTTGAACGTCACACATGCTTCTAAAGATTTTGAAATGGTTATAAACAAACAGTTCCAGGTTTGAATTCAGGAATACAGACACTGATGTGATATCAATGCATAAATAGTTATGATTTGTGTGTTCTGTATGATATATTTAGTTTCACTGATTCTAAACAGGTTATCTTGCTATAGCAAGAAAGAAAAAACTAGGATTCAATGTTTGCTCAATCATAACTTCTTTATGGTAATTTTAATTTAAACAGTAGCACATTAAAAGAAAACATTAGACAAAAGTGTGTTTATTTCACTGCAAGTCATTCTAATCTGTAGCTAGACTACAAAATCCAAGTGCCAAGAACACAGTGACAAATAATTGAAACACTTGGATGGTACCTTGACCAGAGTTATGCCACTGATTTTAATATCCCAAAGGTGTTTCAGTGTCTAAAGATGGACACAGGCACCTGTTGGCATTTATTAATAATGACTCTCTGACTGGGTCCTAATGAGAGTTAAGCTCAGAGCCTCAAAATGAAATCAAGGGAAATGAAGCACCTAAGTGTAGGTGAACATGTAGGTATCAAACACCTTTCAAAACTCTAATAGAAATCTGCATGCACCTTTAAAATATTGCCCCCATTATTTTCTGAATAATGAAACAAATATTATCATTTTCTTGGGTATGGCTTACCATTTTTAATTCTGTTTGGAACCTGTGGGTTGAGCTGCAAGTTCCAAGCTTCAGTAGATGATGGAGATTCTGGTGACCAACCTTTATGTCGCTTTTTTGGGGGCCCTGAATTTGTTAATGTACCTGAATAACAGTAATATTTCAGAAAAGTATTAGAATAAAATGTATTCAGTATTGTGCATGGCAATTCAACAAGTTTTGACAGACTGAATGTGTGCATTAATTATTGTGGTAGACAGGGTCAACTCCATGAATATAATAATATTTCATGGTTTTTATTTTATTTTGGTATGTCCTGCTTAAATTTCTGGAAACTTTCTGGTGCAGAGAACTCTTAATTATCTAGGCAGACTTCACTTATTTTATACCAATATTTACTCTCAATGCTTATAAGTGTTAATATTTTGAAGTCAACATTGTGGGCATTCTGCTCCTTTTATTTCTGAATATGACAAAGTGTTTCATGTAACTTATTGTAAAATAAAAATTCTCAAGGGTTTCAGGGTAATTATTAATAAAGATCTGAGTTCTTTTCAACAATTTTCCCGTTTACAGGATTTTTGCCATTCTTGCTGGTTACTATCTTTGGTTTTATGATATTCCATACTAACTCCTAGCAAATTACTTCTGCACTTTCCTCGTAACCACATATAGCTCCAACACTTTTGTAAACACATAATTTTCTCACAGTTTTTCTAGGAGTTCGTGATGATTAATTTCTTGAATTTTCTTTCATTAATTTCTTGAATCTTCTTGTGCACTCCTGCAAATTCCTAGAATGATGAGCTTCCCCTAACATCAAGTATTTCTAATTATTGAGAGTCAACGGTCCTCCATGAATTGCTCAGTATCTTGCAGGATTGAGCTATTTCTTTTTCTAGACATGACCTTGCAGAGGTCATAACACTACTTCACACTGGCAGGGCTATATCTCCTGGCAGGATGGTTAGTCCCACATCAAATTCAAGACAGAGTAGGAATCTTATATAAAAAGGGGATTTTAATTCTGAAAAAGATATTAGAATTAAAAATAAACCTGAAGTATTCAGATCTGGGATAAGATTGTTCACTTGCAGGAGAACCTTACATACAGGTTTTCAAAGATAACTTTGTCCTTTAAACTTTTACCACCTGAGGGCAGTATTTAGCCATTTGTGCTGCTCATTCTTTCCCGTAGTTTCCTGGCACAATGCTGTGACTAAAGTCACAAGTTAGTGCAATACAAAGAATTTTCCATTTGAAAGTGCCATACTCTTTCCCGCAGGTATGTTGATATGTGAAAGTAATCCACCTGAAATGAATTGGCAAGAATATGTTGCTACATGGAGGAAAGAGATGAAGAACCTGAATGGGCAGGGAAAAAGGATTTGGCTGTGATGCCAGCAGGGAAACTTGGGAAGACTTATTCTAAAATAGAGCTATAACATATGTCTAGCCATAGTGAAGACTAACCTTCTCGCTTAAACAAGCCAGTGACACAGAATACAGTTCGTGACAGAAAAAAATTAACACAAATCATGATAATAATGGTGTAGTGAGGACAGTTTCTTTAATGTGGAGCCAGTTGTCTAAGTCTAATGCTCCATCCCAAGGTGAACTGCAACATAGGAATTATCCTATGAGTGATTATTTATATATCTTTCTTAATTCCCTTCACAAAACTTGTTGGAGAGATTGATGCAAACTGACACATTCGTTAAAAAAATGGATTGAGAATCTAGTCTGTACTTCTATTAAATGAATGAACTGTAAATATAAGGAAAAACTTCCAATTAGTAATCTGAACTGTAACAAATCTATGGCTGAAAACATATAAACATTTTTTCCCTGAAAATTAACACAGAAAAAAGTGTTATGGTCAGAAAGGACTTGGAAGGGAACAGTAATTTCTATTCATACAGGAAATTACGATCATGGTATCATTTGTTCAATGCTTCTATTATACCCATGGAATATAGAGTTTAGGGTTATTAAACAACAAATCTATACGAATACCTAATACTGAAGGTCTTGTCAGAGCAGACAGGTTATTTTTCACCAGCTGTTGTTTAGGTGATTCCTTGCCATTATAAACTGCTGAGCTGAATGCTGCTGTTGAAGGGTTGTGATCTATGGCTGCAGTTGGCAAGAAAAAAACAAAGTATTTACATTAAACATTTCTAAGTCAAGATCCCCAGCTGATAACATAAACTGATCACTTGATCATTTACTTTAATAGAGCCAGCCGGATCTGCTCTGAGTGAACCCAGTGCTGAATAAAACAAACACACTTCTGATCTCCTAACAGATTATTGCTGTCTGACTCCCAGTTCAGTGCCGATTCTGCAGTTAAATACATATGTCAGACCCTTTAGCTTCTTTGTAGGTGGACCCTAGCTCTTACATGAAGTTTAATCAAGAACCAGCTAAAAGAGTGAGAGAGGTTTTTTAAAATTTACCAAATAATCTCCTAAACCTCCATTCCAATTTGACACCCTCTTTCCAAGCTTCTTTTTAACTGTGCTGCATTAAAAAGAGAGGTTTTCTCCAGCCTAATACGCCTGTAATTAATGTAGCTTTTTAATGTATGTAACCTCTGAGAAAAAGAATGCCAATCTGCTATCATAAAGGAGATTAGTGATTTGTTCTGGAGGGGTACCAGCATTCCAGATCACAACTATTTAACTCTATCTCACAGAGAGAATATAACTACCAACAAATGTGCCTCGGTTCTCCTGTGTGATTCTCTGTAACAGTCACAAGACACTAAAGAGCTGTTCTCATTAAGCAGCAGCTCAGAGAGATCACTCCAGCCTCTATCATTCACTGCCTTTCATTTATGTCAAGCTAATGGAAAAGTAAATGTTTCAGAAAGAGTTTTGAATACAAAACCAGTTACAGATATTGATCATTAGTTTGTTTCTTAATATTAAAGCCACTTTTCTCGGCAGAAGAAAAAACTCAGAAGCTTTTAAGCTGATGCCCATATAATGCCTGCAGTAAAGACGATTCTGGTTGTAACATAAAATAGGCTGGATCAGAAGAAAAAGCTAAAATGACACTGGTTCCTGTAATATTCGTCATCTGTGACCAGACAAGCAACAGCTGGAGGAATGTAATAGCTATTCTCAGCAACTAGAAAAAGAATGGCTTTTAAAATATTTTGGCTTGCCTTAGCTATAAGCAAGCTGCAGAACACCTATTTTATTATTTGCTAACCTTTTATACACAAACCCGAGGGGAACAAATGGACCGTGAGAAGCCTTCAAAGTATGATTGCTTTCTTTATTTGTAATATATCTCTAAATTTATTCAGCCTGGTTTCTTTTATATGGTAGCATGCTTATTTGTCTTTCCATTCACACAAGTACACACAAATATGCATGCACAGAAGAGTAAGAGGTAACCCGGCGTGTTTTCCTTCTAAGCAGTACCTGTTTGCTGAGTCCCAGCTGGAGCATTTGGGTTTGCTGCTGGGAGCGGCTCACTTGAGGTGCTTCCCGAGAGGCCCGAACTCTCTGGCAGTTGGAACAATGTGCTGGAGCAGGTGCTGGATGAAGACTGCCGGCCTCTGAACTCTTAACAAAAAAGAAACTTCTTATCCCCTGACAACAGCAGCATTTGCTTTTTTGTCTGCATATTTCATTCAATAATTCCACACATTAATTACTTAGAGGCTACGGCACTTGGAAGGGAGGAACTGGTGTCTTCAGACGTGCCATCCTCATATTAGGTCAGTCAATTGCTTTTTACAGCTGCTCTAGTAATCACCTAGCTCTGAAGAGTCTTTCTGTCAACTGATCTGTCTTAGGTTTTACACAGACGCCAGTCTCTGTGATAGCTAAGCTTGGATGATGAAAACCAGAGCTCAAGGAAGACAGCTTCGTTATCTTACCTGCCCCTTTCCAGCAGATTACAGATCCTTTGGTCAGAGCTCCCTGTGCATTCCTGACCAGATAATACTTTAAGTGTTTCTGTTTCTTGGGCTGAGTGGTCAGTTTAAGATTAATGTGATTTGAGAATTCTGTAAAGTAGCAGAAACCCTTCTTGCCACAGCCAACACAATTGCCAGAGAAGCCTGATAAAATAAACAATACATATAATCCAGTGAGATAGATGGGTCACTATTAATAACATCCAAACACGACTCTTTCCTGGAGAAAAGCTGTATTTATATTTTTTTTTCACAGAGTGAACTTTTTATTAACCTTTTCCTCAAAAAAATTTTACATCAAGTCCACTGTATTTCACTTTGGCTACCAGATCGCAAAAACAGAAAAATTAAAATAGGCCATATTTTTCATTTTCTCACACCAGAAAAATATCACAATTCCTATTTATTTCCTGTGAAACATTAAACCAAGAAGTTTCTGACTGAAGAGTACTGAATCACATGCTTAACCCCAGCCCTATTTAACACCACAGAAAGTACATGCTTCACTTGTTTCAGCTTTCATTGAAATTAAATATGCAATTAAGTCTCAAGAAGTTAAGTACATTTAATCTATTATATTTAATGAGTTCTAAATATACTTAAGTACCGAGTTCCTACTACAGATGCTTTTTTAGAGAGGAAAAAATACTAAAGACTTCCTGGGCTATTAATTTAAAGTAGCTTTCTCAAACTATGGCTGGACTCTGTTAGCACCTCACAGCAGTTTAAACTGTTTATGATTACAGAAACAAAGTGTCTGCAACTTTATAGATACGACAGAGACATAGTCCTTGCACGTAAAGACACATTGTACTAAGACTTGACGGGGCATTTCCAAGGATACTGCCATTTCCTCTCGTTCTGAGATACGGTTTGAGCCTCAAAGAGGGTGCTGTCATCATCACCGTAAATAAAGGACATTCCTTGCACAGTTGACTATCTGCCTTTCATTCTTAAACAACATTTTTGTCTGTTTTCCAAAGTATTTCCTAGGAAATTGTCATCTTGCATCAGACCAATCCGAGTGTTTGGAAACACTTACTATCCACAAAGAAATCCTACGGTGTGCAATTAGAAGATAATCTTCCCCATGGAAATTTTCTCTCCGTTCCTGACACATGACCTGAAGCATGAAGTTTTCTTTTGTTTTAACCATATCTAATGTACATTTTAATGTGTTATCACAGGAATTGAAATGGAAAATGTGTGTTCAGTGAATTGAAAGATGGCAAAAAAAATAAAGAAAATGTATTTCTCACAACAGATGGAGAAAAACATTGGAAATAAATAGTGTAATTGGAGTAAAGGGTCAATAATATGGTAGATAAAGTGAAGAGCCATTAATGAGAATGATGATTTCAATCACATATTTCAGGCACATTAAGTTTTCAAATTAATGGTCAATACATTTTTCCTTCTGTGAAATACAAGCGCTGAAATATAATGCTTTGTAAACACCTGTTGCTTGGTTTACAAACCGAGCACTTCCATTAGTTTTCAAATGGCTCAGAAGAACTTATTAAAACCCGAAGTTCATGTGGAAATTGGTCTGGTATCCATGGGAACAAGTGGCTAACAACTATTGAAAGCTGCCTATTATCTCTCTGATCCTGGTCAGTAGGATGATAAAGGTCATTATGACTCATAAAATCAGGACAAGTCATGACTCTGCAGAATTCTCTGTGTTATATCAGTCAGCACAAAAGCATCTGTCTAACATCACACAGCCTTCAGTAGCTGCAATAAAAGCAACAACAAAAGGAAACAAAATTAGAACGGATGTGGCAAAAGCTGTAGGGTTTGCATGCATTTTATGCAGATTAAGAAATCACAAAAAATGCTTCTGCTAATAAATGAAAACTTCCCATACATTTGGCAGCACACTGAGCATGACCAGCAGCACTGCAAGCTGGTTGCCACTTACAAGCCCTTACATGTTTTCAAGTACAAGCATGAGGGGACCATTTCCAAAAGTAAAATAAAAGTACCTGTACACTTTTTAGGTTTTATCATTTTGCTGAGAGTGACCAGTAACTTGCCAAAGCCACAGGTAGAAATATTTGTTCAAAAGAAGTTGGACAGTGGACATAAAATACTTTTCATGTGGACTTTAGAGCAGTCATTATTGGTAACTTTTGTAAATCATCCTCTGCCTAAAACAGATTTAGCAATAACTTCTACCTGGAATAACCTTTTGCCCTAATCACTTATTCTTAACTCTGTGAGGTCTACTGGAAAATTAGTTCACAACATGTATAGCATACAAGTGAGGCCCAGTAAGGATTTAACAGATCTAAATTGTCCACTTGCTTTGAAAAGTCCTTGGAGAACCTTTTAGAAGTTTCTTTTTTAATTTTCCTTTTAAGTCAAACTATCATCTTTCACCTCAAGCTTCCCCAGCTCCTCTGAGTCAGACTAAAAGTCCTTTCATGCAAGCTCCTGCCAACACCATTTTTCATCCATTCTGACAAATGCTCTCATTGGTGACAGCCATTGCTTCGTCAATACAGCTCAGCCCTGACATCAGAGATAGAACATAGCATGATCTTATAATTCCAGTGCAATAAAGTGCTGTTAAATCATTACTCACTGGAGGGCTCTGCCAGCCTTGCTCATAGCATTTTATGTAGCAGATTGAGGAACACAGAGAACCCAAACATTTCATCATCCTCCTTTCTCTGCATGCCCAGTTCACGTGCCATAGCCTGAGGCGCAGCTGACAGAGGGGAGAGCTTGTTTCATAAACAAGCTGCATTAAATATTCTTCCATACATTATGGCAGGGACAAAGGTCAGGGGAGTTGGGGCAGACATAAGGTGGCTCAATATATCTATGTCATGGGAGTGATTTCACAAGAGAATTAGAAATCAATGCCTGCAGTTTAGGGGCTAAAAGCCTTTCACCTTTAGGTCACCAGTTCATATCCAACTCAGTCCAGTAGTGACTTAAGGCTTTTACCCTCTGAAGATTGTTTAATCAGAAGGTATTTGATTGTATCTGGAATTTTATCATATGCATTTGCTTGAATTTGCTCACATCAAAATGATCAATTGCCCATAATTTAAAAAGCTCTTCCACGGTAAGGGACCTTGTGGTCAGAAGAAGGGCTTTGGACTAAAAAGATATGACACCTGACCTACCTTCTCATAGGGGAAATGGTTCCTTTCCATCAACAGGGAGCTTGTGCTAGGGATAAAGAGAGCACTTCCGGATGGAAGAACATCCATCTAATATTTCATAATCTAATATTTCATAATCGAATCTTTCATAAATTGGCAGAAAATTTTCTTCCTGTTTTTCTTTTAAATGAGTAAAAGGCTTTTAA